>VYZT01018177.1:7781-64475 GCA_013400735.1 Pomatostomus ruficeps | reverse complement strand
TCTGTGCACAGCTCCCTTCGACCTGGCGTTAATATGCAGGGTTTGATTGACCCCTGGCCAGTAATGAATAAAGCCCTGAGACAAATAAGGTCTGGTAATGATACTAATCACCCTCTAAATCTCTGTAAAACAAGCTGCTATGAAAAGGACATGGGGAATTGAATGCCAGTAACTTTGTTTTCTAGGCAGAAGGGCATTAAGCAAGCTTTTGCAAAGTACATATTGTACTGCCCTTTCGTTTCAAGCCAAAGAAGGAAGCAAAGGCATCATCTGTCATGGGGGTGAAAAGCTGCCAGGTATCTCAAAACCTCATCTTTCATCTTCAGCAAGGAAAACTGAAATTAACACTGCTGATATGAAGGCAGGTATAAAATCATATGAGTTCAAGATGTGGATCTAGATATAGACACTCACCTTAAAATGTGAAAAAGGAGGAGAGTGGAACTCTTCAGCTGGGTAAATCTAAGTAATTCTGTATTTATGAAAAGCAGCATCGTAACTGTAAAGAACAGGGGGAAATTAATTCCACATATTATACTGAAATCTCTCTTTTCAATGTCAAATTCACTTGCATTAGAATAGTTTTAATGGAGATACTTATTTTACCTCTTTTGAAACCTTTTTTCACCAGCCAATATAAACAAGATGAAGCATTTCCATTCCTGAGTTAAAGAAATTGCCTGTAGTACGTCTTAAGAGTTGTAAATAGTCATAAGCCATTACCAATTGTTTAGTCAATACCCATATACAACTTTTCCCTTTTATTATGTACACAGCATCTATTCAAAGATGCTTGCACAAAGTATTTCACAATAATTTTATTTTCCTTTCTAAATACTATCTCTAAAATACCTTTTGATTGCATGTAAGCTTTATATACGTGGAACTCGTGAAAATTAGCTTTCTACCTAGCCTAATTGCATTCCTCTGAAGTAAAGGTTTCCATCAAGTGTTTCTCATCTGTTCTATTTGTCTGGAAATAGACACCCTGAAATATGGGGCAGCTTAGTGGGTGCAGGATTTTTACATGCTCTGTGTGTCATTCCTGAGTTGCTGACAACCACCTGAGGACTGAGGCCCAGAAAGACCAAAAGCTTGGTCCCAGCCAAGCGTGCATTGTTTCCTTGGTGGCAGAAAAGATACAGTAATTTTGTTCTTTCCTGTGATATATATTTGAATAATCCCTTCTGTATGACACGGAAGTGGGTTTTTCTCATAATACTAAAACTGATCAAGTGTGGAACAAGAATTGTGTTGTGATCTTGAACAGGCTTTACAAAAGGTGAAGAAAAGAGTGTTACAGAGGGGACTGATTCGAGGTGGTTTTAATATATCCACCCTCTCCTTCAAATGGGACCTTTTTGTGTTGCATCTAGTAATTACTGGATTAATGAAATCCATTACAAGGCAGCCAAATTCATCATAAGTAAATTTCTCCGAGGTCTGACCCTTTTGTGCAAAATTGACTATTGATAGCATTGGGATACCTGATGTGACAGAGCAACTTTGGAATGATGTGACATAGGCTTTCATTTCCTTGTTCACTAGACATAGCAATGAATAAATATGGGGTTTATTCAATTTCTAAAAATATGTTCCTTTCAAAAAAACCCAAAAAAGGACAGGTAATCTAGGTAATATCAAGTAATCCAAATTAAGATTTCCTAGATCTTTACTCTAGAGAAACCTGTAGTTTTATATTGTTCAAAGATCTCACAAGCTTGAAATCATCTGAACAATTTATCCTTACTATTCTTTTATCAAACATAAGCATATTAAATGAACTGTTGATTTTTTCCTGAATTGCAAAATAGGATGTAGAACTTTACTCATAATAATTAAACAATAAATAGCATTTTTCTTCAGTAAAGTTATTTAATTTTACCAGCACTTCATATAATTATTTTCTCTAACATAAAATTATTTTCTCTTTAAGATGCTCCCTTAGCAATTGTGTTTGAATTTGTCCACAAGAGAATAGGTTGATATCAGATATAAAAACCTAATTTGTGTTGTGCCAATGAATGTCTGCAGGTTTAAGTATTGAAGATGGGGCTCTAGCCTCTCTAGGTGGGGGAGTTTTTGGATAGAGGCTCTGAAAAAAAGGCTTCACAAAGGCAACAAGGATCTTCCAGCTTTTTCAGATTACGTTCATCTGCAGTAGGCAGGCTCCAAAAACGTGTCTCTGGACATAGAGGAAGAAAGGTTTAATTAGCAACAGAAATGATCAAGTAGTTTGAAAATTTTTGGTGATTAGCTTGTATGGATAAAGTTGTCATTCTCCTCTTGCCTATGGGACACTGGTCTACAACTGGGTTCCTGTGCAGCTTTGCAGAAAGTAAAAAGGCAACAAAGAGAGAACACTTCTTTTTGCCAATCCATGGTTAATAGAAATAAAAACCCTAGTCAAAGTAAGAGTATGAAGAAAGTTATTAAAAATAAAATATATGTTAAAAAAACCAACAACAAACAAACAAACAAACAGAAAGAAAGGCATATGTGGTTCTTTATTATTCCTAGGGATGAAAACATGGTAACGTATGTCCCAAAGAAGACAGATATGGAGCGAGCGGTATCATCAGAAGATCTCAGCACTTATTTGCAAGGAGAAATGGGATGTTGACTGTAGTTGCACTTTAATTATTTCTGAGAGCAGGGAAAACTAAAAAGAGGGATATAAGGATCCTATGAAGGAGAGAGCAGGAATGTTGATGTTATTATACTGTCTTTGGTATCTACCATAGGGTGGAATTCAGACCACAGCACAGTTATTGATATGGCAATTGGTACAGTATTGGTTTGTGTTGCCCCATAGTTATTCAGAAGGATTGAACAAATCAACCTAGAAATCCCCTCAGGGGCTACAAATATAATTCTGAACTGCTGGGTAAGATGAAATCAAAATCAACAGCCCTTGTGTTCTGCTTCATTTCAAGAAGCTCGATTGTTGAATGTTGCTTTTGAATGACTTTTTTTCTCTCTCATTGTGGCAAGGGAAAAATCAAACAAAATAATTAAAATTTGATCCAGCCCTTATCTACTTTCCCCTAACTGAGCATAGCTGCCTTTTAACAAGTAAATAATCCTTCCTACCCTTGTAGCTGTTGTGAGTTGTTTTAAATTAATCATTTTACTTGATTGACAAACTAACACGCTTACATCTTCTTTTTTTAGGACATAACTGTGTCCTTCACTTACAAAACATAATTATGTGATCGTATTACAAACTCCAGGAAAATGTTAGCTCAAGAGTTAAGCCTGACTGTTAAACAAAACCCAGACTTTCAATATTATAACCTCTGAGCAAAAATTAGCATGCCAGTTCCCTAGGCAATCAAAGCACACACAAAGCACAAAGGATCAGGGTTTCATCCTAACAGATGTGTTATTGAGAAAATGGCCACTTTTGGCTTTGTGATTATTTGCTCAGATGTTTAATCTTCTCGTGATAACAGACCTTGAAGAAACTAGCTGCAGAGCTGCAAACACGTGCCTGAAGCCAAGAGCGTGACCTGCACTCACTGAGCTGAGTGAAACTGTGGCCAGCTGAACACGGTGCCCTGACAATGGGGCAGCATCCAGAGGTCAGGTTCAGCACCTTGATCTCCTCGTGCCAAATGAGCCAGACTTCGTCACAGAGCCTGAGGGCATGTTTGCCCTTCCCAGTGCAGCGTGGCACAGGAGCTTTGCAGTAACCAGCTCCAGCCCTGAGGTCCAGGGATTAGATTAACCACAACTAGATCAATGGGGTGGTGTGGGATGGAAAAGCTCCCTGCAAAGCCTGGGCTTCAGAGCAGAGCCTCTTCCTTGGAGGCGTGACACTTCCAGAGCCAAATATGCCATCAGCTCCCCTTTGGAAACCAGATGTTGGAAGGAATATTTTTCAAGCGTATCACAATTCCAAGATAACTGCCCTGGTTAATCATACTGTGACAGCATTTATTAAGTGCCCTACCCCACCCTGAGAATCTGCAAATGATGAAAGGACAGGATTTGGTACTGGTATGCGTCTGTCAGGTTGGTGAGCTTAAGCCAATGCCAGTAGAAGGAGCAGGACTACTTGCATGAAACATGTCTCTACACTAAAACTGGCTGTGCCCCTACACATTTTTTTCCTAATGGCTGACAAGTTCCATTTTTTTTTTTTTTTTTTAAATAAACCATTTAGGCTCACCAGCTCAGGTCATTTCAAGGCTGGGAATCAATTTTCATCTTCCCTTGACGCCCTTAGAGACAGGTCCTTCCTTCTCATCTACCTTCCACTCTGATATGGTCTCAGGTCAGGAGGGTTGGAATGGTTCCTTTATTTAATAATTCTCCTATTTGGGAGAATTGGGACACTTGTGACATGAACACCAGGATGGAAGTGTCAGCAGAAGGAGGTTGGTGTAGGCCCACCTCTCAATACTGCACGGTGTGCAGCAGCTTTAGCAAAGAAATCAGAGACAATGCTAACACAAAAATGCAATCTTTCCATTTGCACAACAATGGTTAATCTGCAACTTTTTAATTATGTGAGTTGGCCTCCAGTACCTGTACACTTACAAAATACTGTGGAATAGAACATGCATCTCAGAGAGCGAAGCATTGCCTCCACAAATTCTAGAAGAGTACTTTCAGATTAGGAGACAAGCAGCACAAATCACAGCCATGAGATATGCTTGCAAACATGTAAAGCAATGTAGGTAATAAATACATCCAGCATTTATATATAATTTATCATTAGGTGATTAAATATCAGTGCAAATGTTTCTCAAAGTAACCCCTAAATATTTTAACCTTTATTTATGTTTGATACATGCCAATGTAGCTATCTCTGTGTGAAATGTTGAGATTAATTCTTTGTCACACATTGGTCTACGCACATTTATTTTGTTTTTTTTTTTTTATTTTTGATTTACTCCAGAAGTACTGAGAGGGGTGGTTCAGGTCCTTCATATCTGGGAACAGTAGTACATCTCAAAGACACTTCTGAAATACCAAGATGAATGGCTTCCAGAAACAGATAAAGTAACTTGAAGGAAATAGTGACTATCTGTACTATCATTGTTTGGTACATTTTCAGCTGTTTCATAAAATTCATAGAAAATTTCTTAGTAACAGATTTTCACGTGTAGTCCGCACATTACATTTGGACTCAGAACCATTGCAATCAAGTAGCTTGGGGTTCATTCATTCACATTTCCAAATTCCAGCAAAGATATTCCTGCAAATTGTCCAGATGCCTCAGAGACAGGGGTTACCTTTGCTGGTGATTATGGTGCATGAATGCAAGTGACAGTAAGGGCAGGAGTGGATGGACAGAAAAGATCAATGCATAACTCTGGCGAGGACAAACACTGTGATCTTTAAAAAAGACAAATTTGTGGAGAAAGATCTGGCAAAAACATATTTATACAGAAAATTACATTTGGATCTTAATTACAAATCCAGCTGCTGATTGCAGGAGATTACATCATGGAAACTCACCTGTTTGGTGGAGAATAGATGTCCTTGTGCATGAGGGCTTGTGCCAACAAACTGGGAGTCCAGCCAAGATGACAGATCAGAAAAATGAGGTACCAGCTTTGCAGCACCCATAAGGCATCATGGCAGAATACCAGAGTGGCAAAACATTCCAAGTTTGATCTGCATAAGTGATTTCATAGGATGTCATGTTTTTTCCCAATTAGTGGAAATTATGTATTTAAAAGAACAATCTATTCACTGACAGATAATTCCTTTTTATGAAAATTCAAGCTGAAATCCTTTGAGCAAGTTGTAGGTGTATTTTTTATTCAACAGTACTCCTATAAAATTATTTTCAATCCAATAACCTGCTAATGTAATTTCAAATTCATTTAAAAAAAAGGTAATAGAATCCATCGCATTTTAAGAAGAAAGGAAAATTTCTTTTGCCATCCAATGCTGGAACTTAGATAAATTATGAAAATTTGTTTATAAAATCATCAAAGGGAAAATTTCTCTTCTCTGTCTGCTGTATTTTTTTCTCAACTCCACCAACAGAGGGTGGAGATTTAGGGTTTTCCTTGGCTTAATGAGAACTCTAATTAATGGTGGCAAATATAGCAATTACTATGCGAACAAGTATAGTACAAGCATGTTTAATTGTTATTCTGTTTTGGTAATCATTTATCTTTCCCCAAATTTAAAGCTTTGCACAGTTAATGAATGGCTTTCATCTAAATTCTGTAATTTCCCATTCTATATATTGTTCATTAATTTCAGTGAACACTGGATGAGAGAATATTACTATCTGCATCTCAAAAAAACCCCAAAAAGCCCTACTCTGAGAAAAATCATTCAGTACGGGAGCTAAATATTGCAATCTCAGTGTTTTTTATTTGGGTGAAATACTCAATAGCATGAAATAACGTGAGTCTGGAAAAAAATCTTGAGAGCATCCATTCTGTTCAAAAATAAAAAATGAATGCACTTCTTATGTCATACATTGTAATGAGGAAAAGTTTATTTTCAATTTTTAAGGGTGACACAGTAACAGAATGTTCCTAAATTATTTGCTGGGTGTTTCATTCCAGTAAAACGACATTGAGAATTACTTTCAGTTTTTTCCTGTATGTGTGTATATATATATATATTTTTACATTTTTTCTTATACATATATACACATACACGTTTTCATATATATACATAGGAAAATGAGCAAAATATGTATATGCTTGTAAATATATGTAAATAATACAAAACCAAGCGTGTGCTTGCAGGTTTTTGTATATATTTTCAGGATGAGACCTACTGATTCTGCACAGTTGTCTCTCTAAAAAACACCTTCTGCTCTCCACCATGAGAGAGTGCAGTGACTTGTCTGCCAGACTTGGGTGGCCTGACCTATATCATTCCTGTGCACAAAGAAAAGGTAAGAAAACTCAATTTTCTGCACTTGACTACTCCTGCAAGCAATTAATATAATGTACTGCTTACATACTAATGCATAGAAACAAGTATGGAGCAGAAATTATGGTGCTTACTTAGTCAAAGGCTAAAGGCAGCATGAGCCTAAACCAAAAAGCCTGTGAACCACTGCTGTGTTTTCACTTCATTCATAAAAAAAAGAAGGGGAAAAGAAAATTAATCCACTTTTTTTTCATCTAATTGCTTTACTGATTTATTTGAAGGCAAATATTATAATTATAGTTTTACAGAAGATACATCCTCTATTATTTAATTTGGTTTTTTTAGTCATGCTCCACTCAAATTTGTAGTGGTTCATAGCCTCCCTCCAACAACATCCTGGGAGTTTGGAGAAGAGCAAGGAAACATCTCCATTTCAATCTAAACAGTACTTAAGTAGTAAGTCAGAGATCTCTTGCCCATAAAGCTTAGAAGAGCTTTTTCCTGCATATTTTCACCTCCTCTGTGTCAATGCATTTAAATAAATCTTTATTACAGTAGCAGTGTTCTGGTCATGACCAGCTGCTGTTTATGTTGCACAACAGCTTTCCTTAGTTGCTCTTTAGTCTTGGAAACCTTTACCATTCAGGCTGAAAATTGTGTTTGTTCTCTGCTTGGGGCTGGACTTCAATGGCAGGTTTCGGCAAAAGCATTTGTGTCATTTGTCAATGAGGGGAGGGTGAAGAAACAAACAACTTTCTTAATTTCAAAATTATTGCTTCTGACCAGTTCTTTCTTTTTTTGTCTTTTGTTTTATCTGAAATGCAACATTTTAGAAGTAATTTTCTTTTGCCAGTTGCTAATGTGTAGACCCTGAATTGTATTCCTGAGAATTACTGCCGTTTTCTGTACTTCATACTCCTTTTATAGTGCAAATTCATACACATTTAACTGTGAGGAAAAGAACTGGGAGGGGAAGGTCTCGTCAGAAAAGCAATGAAGCAAATCTTAGGATACTTGGATTTCGTTTCTAACACATCTGTGCATGCCTTGAAAGGTCAAGCTGCTTAGGAACCAATCTTTCAAAAGCACCTGAAGGCTTTCCAAGTGCAACTCACTTGATTTTTGGAAAACAAAAGTCACAGTTTTCTTCTCACAGCATACCTTCAGGGTATATTGGGTAACTCCCGAGGAAGAGTAACGTGTTATAGATTTTCATAAATTCCACTGAAATGATTTTGTAAAACCAGAGATGATAATGCTTTCTTTCTTTCCTCTATCACGTTACTTTGTGAAAGAAGCTGCGTTTTATTGTGTTTGCTTAGTACAGTGCTGCTGGGAGCTGAATATTCAGCAATCTGCTGAGTAGTGATGGTGATACCACGAACAAATTTTTACTTCCTGTGCTGTCCCTTTCACAGTCTGAAGGAACAGGGTCACAAATGGTAAATTGCTCAAGGACACCACATGTCACAGGAGGAATAGATGGCTGAGTATTTCCACAGACCACTGAAACTCAGCCAATTAAATAAATATAAGGGACTGCATTAATTATGGACTTGATTTAAATTATGAGCTTAAAGTTCCAATTAGGAGAACATTGAAAACATGCAAGTCCCATCACAGGCCATAACTGCATTTCAGCTTTTCACTAGAACTTTGTCTGGCATTTAAAATTAAATATTAATTCAAGGATAATTTTTCTATAAAATTCTTTATCTCCCAAAGTTAATTTGTCAGTTTTGTATCTGTGAAATGCTGTACAATTGTAACTTCAGTGGTCATTGCCAGATCCATTTCTGCATGTGTAGCCCTGTGAAAAAATATTTTAATATTCACATTGCTGAGAAAATACAGTGTTATAGAGGCAAACTAAAACCCAAATGAGATTGTCCTAAGTTATTTACATACCGTATACCGCAGAGTATAGAAAATTACATTTATAGTAATATAAGATAACATAGATTGTTAATTATTTATTTTTTTCTTCATACCAGGAATTTAAAATGAATTCTGATTAGTCCTAATTTTGCCTAATAATTAATGGAAATTATGCTGTAGGTCCACAGGTATTAGATCTTGCTGTTCTATATGCTTGTCATCTCAAATTGGTTTGTGCTGTTGCATGTGCATTATTAAAATCTTTATTCAGAATTTCCAGACATTTTCAAGCATGTGGGGGGTAACAGTTTCTAAGTGTTAACTGAGTGTAATCTGGCTTTGAATTATTTCAGTGAATGAAATACCTCAAGCACCTTTGGATCAATTGTCAGTGAATTCAGACAATAGTTTGGGGGGTGGGGGAATATAATGCTTTAACATTCTGAGATAATTATGAAAATTCAAAATAAGGTATAAAAAAATTCCTACATTTATCTCAGAAATGGTACTCCAAACAACTAATAATATTAAGATGATTAAAATAACTATTCAGATATATGTATGCAGGTAACATAATTTTCTTTTCCAATTAACACAACCAGGAGTGATGTTTCTCATAGTGTTATTTTCTATTTTGCTTAAGGTTGCTTAAGTTAAGCAGTCTTAGGCTTTTATGTTTAAAACACTGAGTTAATATGTAGAATTCTCTTATTTAAAATGCTGTGACATGCTGCTTTTCCTTCTGGATCAAGCAACTTGATTCAGGGGAAGAAAGGACACCATGGGCAGAAAGTGTTACTGACACAGTCTTATGTGCAGTCGGTACTGGAAAAAGGCACCCCAGGAAGCATTGCCAGGCCTGCATTTCTCCAGCTATCCAATGGAAATGTAAAAGGACTCAAAGGCATCTTTGATTCTGCAGGAGATGGATCTGGGGAGAGGGGACAGGGGTCCTGCTCCTGGTCACTGTGGAGCTCGGTCCTTGGCAGGGATGTGGGAAGTCTGTCACATCACAGGGTACCAGGCCATTCAAACTGGCTTTTTGTAACAGCTTTTGCAGGCATAGCTTACATTGGTATCTGGACTGAGTTCTTTGGTCTTGTAATAAATCACATCTGGTTCAAGGGGCCTACTGTGAGACCTGTTCAAGCACAAGTTAGAAAATCTGATTTTTGGCAGGGGTGGGATGGGGGCAGGAGCCCTCCAAGTGGATTTAATTGATAGGACTTGGATGGCTTTGTTTGTCCCAAGTCAGTTCACTGGGAAAATTACAATCCTTGTGAAGTGACTTCCTTGAAATAGTCACTTGAATTTCCCACCCTCGGTGAGTTCCCTATTTGTCTCTCTCAGCACTGCCTCTCCCCAAAAAAAGCTGCTTACTTACAGATAAATTTTCAAGCTCTCTTCATTCTTCCAAATGACTCATATCTCTCCCAGTCTCTCCTCCTGAATAGAATAATGGGATCCTTCTTGCCGTCATTTATCTCTGTGAACACCCTGAATTATAATAGTCGAGCAAATAAGATTCAAACAAATGTTTTAAATTATGAGGTTTTTGGTCTATTACATTTGCATATGATGAAATTATACGACCTTTATGGTAGTCCCGAATGAAGTGTACAAAGTGGAATTGGTATAAAAGAGGAACTTTTCAAAGATGTTTTCCATCACTGGATATAACCAGACCTATCATTTTTCTCCTGCAAATGGCTCCCATGTTGGCCAAAATTACAAATGGATTCTTTAAGGATCGAAAGTGGAGAGTGCTTTCAGATTTGCTTGTTTCAGAGGAAGTTTTGCACCTTTAATTCATTCTTTATAATAATGGGGTAGTTCCTCACTGTGTCATTATAAATTATGATAGAGATCCAGCTGAGTCCTTGGAATTGAGTGTAAATTTAGTATTAACGTTTCCTGGGAATGTAGAACTTAATGAATAGGAAATTTATAAACGATTGTATTCTACTGAAGCAATCTGCTTGTAAGCTCTTTGTTCTGAATCCCATCCCTTGTGCACAGCCTCAAAAAATCCTCTGGGAGTGATGAGTAATGCACCAGAGTGAACAGAAGCTGGATTTGGAGAGAAGTCAAGATGCTTCTGATCACTTTGGAAAGAGACAATGTCATTATACTAAGAGAACACCAAAGTGAGCTATGGGGTGGAAATTGCAAGATAAAGCTGAGGGGGTTATTTTTAGTCCATCATCCATATGCTTTAGACCCTTTAGGAAGACCGTGCTAGTTTTACAGAATGTTGTATTTTAAATAAATATATTAATAGGAGACATTAAAAATCGCTGTGGCTTTAGGTAATGTTTTTAATGTTCAGATCTCTTTGACACATCTGTCTGGAGCCATGGGAAAATAGCAAATTAAAAAGATCCACAAGATGAGCACACACCAGTGTCTGAGGGAGACTAGTCATTTGGGTAGGCCCTTTTTTTGCGTACTCTGACCCAAATAGCTTATTTTTCCCCTTTGATTTAGAACACAGAAGTTATTTGCTATTTGCAGATCAGGTTATTTGGGTCAAAGCACTGGAGTGGGCCTAAAGTGTCTGAACAGTTGGGGGTTTTCTTTTTTGTGGATTTTTTTTTTTTTGGTTGAGTTTTTCTTGGGGGGGGGGGGGGGTTTCTTTTTTTTTTTGCATCAGCTTTGTTCTACTTCACTGCTGCTTCACATTTTAGCATCTGCAACCAATGCCAGCTCCCTGATCCCAGAACAGCAAAACTCCATCTAGGTTGGGGTGCAGGTGGGATAAATATGCCCTGCAGGTGTGTGTGGTGAGGACACATCTTTTCAAACAGAATTAAACATTACTCGGCAAAGTATATGAGCTGCATGCAATACACATGGTCTTTAATAAGCCACTTGGTGCAGCATTTCTGAACTGAAAATATAATTCAAAAATTATCTTGATTGAGAACTCTGCCATTAGGCAATAACAGGTAGAAGGTACAGATCAGAAAGTGCTGTAGCCAGCAGAGAGATGCATGAATCACCTCTTAGTCCAGTTGTCCTTAACATCTGTGGAAGAGCAAGAGCAGCATATTACCATTTTGGAGTGGATAACTAGCCAGGAAATGTTGAAAATACCCATACAGATAAAAAGAGAAGACTGGAGTACATTTGGGAAGAACAGATAAAAACTGCTGCTTTGAAAATTATCTGAAACAAGGACAGTGTGTGGAAAAGTGATAATGATACAGACTTCAGAAGTGCAAGAGAAGAGATTATTAGATGTCAAAGTAATAGACAAAAATCAGTTTGGGTTTATATATGCAGAATTAATGAACCGCGAAAGCAAGAAATGATAGTGAGAGAGAACACAGTATGCATACACCCTCCAAGTACACTTGATGAGGCTGATAAATTTCCTTGTAACTCAGCAGGGAGTCACAGAGAGGACATCTCTCAGATGGAGAGAAGACCTTTGTTTTGAACCCGGTTCTCAAAGTAGGTGTGTGAAATTTATGTCTGAAAAATCATTGTGGTTTATGCCCCAGTAAGAAGTCTCTTGTCCGCCCTGAATGTTTTTCTTTCCTTTACAGTCCTCAGTTTTCTCTCACAAGAAGAATCTGAATATGAGTTAGATTTACTGCTCATCCTTTGCTATTCATTGGAGGAGCTGAATCCAGGAATGTTTGGCAAATGTTATTTTATGTGTTGTTTAAATCTATGAAGAATAGGTGTGAGGTGCTGCTTAGCTGAATCTCTGCTAGGTTTTGGGTTTCTGGATTTAAACTGAAGTCAGTACCCTTGTCTACCCATTTCTGAATGAGATTACAAATAGTAACACAGCAATTGTGCATGAATTAGTGCATGAAAGATAAAACTTTTTACAAGGGCATGTAATGATAGGAAAAGGGAGAATGGCTTCAAATTGACTGAAGGTAGATTGAGATTAGAGATTAGAAAGAAATTGTTCTCTGTGAGGGTGCTGAGGCCTGGGACAGGTTGCTCAGAGAAGCTGTGGCTGCCCCATCCCTGGGACTGTTCAAGGCCAGGTGGAATGGGACTCTGAACAACCTGGTCTGGTGGAAAGTGTCCCTGCCCATGGCAGGGGCGTTGGAACTAGATGATTTTTAAGATTCCTTCTTACCCAAACCACTCCATGATTCTATGATTTTTCACAGATCTCCATAGCAGCTGCATCCTGCAGGATATAAAGGCTGGTTTAGCTTTGCTTTTGAAGGGGCGGAAATAGGAAGGGAAAAAATGCAGTCTTTTTAATAAGATCTAATACTTCCATCAGAGTAAGGTAAGGCCTTTTATCATCTCATCTCATGCACTCCAGTTTCTTACCAGTCCAACTAGTTCCAATGGCACAGGAGAATATTCCCCTCCATAATTCACTGTGCTAGGATAGTAGCAGCAAGGTGAGCAACCCTTTAACCAGCCTTTGGCCAACAGAACTCAAAACATTTTTGTGGTTTTGTTCCATCACATTTTTTTAGATCTCGAAACACCTGAAATAGGGCTAAGGTTCCTTATTGGGTTGCCTGCAGAGTGACCTGTTTAATAAGGAAAACTCCACTTCCATTGCAGTGTTTTGGTGTCAAGCATGGAACAATGCTCAGGTAGGAGCTGCTCCTAAAGTTAATACCAAAGGTTTCTTAAGTGCTCTTAGGCTATGAAGGGGAATTGCTGAGGGTTTTGCAGACTTCTGCTTAACAGTCAAAAATGTCATGGATTTAGACAAAAGATATTTTTTTTTTTTTTTTTGCTGAGAACCTGAGAAAAAAGTATTGCTTGCATAAAAGCTTAACCAGGACGTTTGATATGCATTTTTCACAACATTTGGATTTACAAAAATATTCAGTTTTATAATTAAATAAGCAAGATATGTGCATTTCAACTACAACTTTGCATTATAATATTGCTAATTTTGCCCAGTTATGAAAATCTGTGGTGCTAAGGTCAAAGACAAATATTGCTAAAATTAATGAAAAAACCCAACCCTATTGCTATCAATAGATTAAAAAATAGTTGAAGACCCACAAAATTAAAGGTTTTTGTCAGAGATCCTTGCATTGTTACATGAACATCCTAAATGAAACTGTACTATATGAGATTGTTGCATGATTCAGTGAATGATGAAATTACCTTCGATGGTGCTTTTTTACCGGTGACTGTTTCACATGCATTTCCATTAGAAAGAACAAAGTGCTCAGCATTAAGATGAGAGTGCTCTTTAGTGGCCTCAATAGCTGGCTCATTCAACAATTCCAACTGTCAATATGCCAGATATTTCTATGTAGTGTTCCCATTTAATGTTTTAATCAAGAAAAACTACTGTAATAGCACCAAATTGGGCATATAATTAAACCAGAAAAATTTAATATTTTCTCTTTCATGTAACTGTACTAATTCTCTAATAAATTTCATAAAGTTGACTCATATTTCTGCTTTGGCATTCTGACAAAAGAACAGAATTCTTTGCAAGTGTTTGCTTAATTTACATTTTTCAAAACTAATTTCAATTTTTATTGCTTCATTTTAAATTTATTGATTAAAGTAATATTAAGTCTTGCGAAGCTTTGGCAAAGAAAATGAAAGAATGAAATTATGTATACTTAATTAGCTACAGTTCTTATTTTGGAACAACCTATTCTTTCTCTTTTAAGGGTGATTTTTTTTATCAAGTAAACTCTTAATTCACTCATAACACATTAGTCAGCCCAGTGAGAGAGATGAGGGGTGAGTGGGCTGAAAAATCCTTTCATATTTAAAACCTGTTCATTTAAGAAAGTGTATGTATGTGTGTATCTATATATGTATATATATATAAAATTTAAAGAAAGTTCAGAAAGCTATTTTATAAAAGTCCTCTGTCTTCGTCAAATCTCCACAAGATGTATATTCTGATCTGGTACTACTCCAGTGTTGACTTCTGCATTGCTACTTCCAGGTAACAGATTTCTGGAGAAACTAAGAATGAAACATGCTACCATATGAAGAAAAAACATTAGCAGAGTTGAACCCTTGAAATTCCTGAGTGTTCCTTTCAGTTTAAGATTTATGTTTTAGGCATGGATTCTATTAACATGAGGAAGTATTAGTGTTGTTTATTGGCTTTGAAGAGACTTCAAAATGTTAACTACGTAAGTAGTTTTCTTCTTTATTAACAGAGGTTTTGTTTTCATGGTCAAATGTTTTTGTTAAATTGGGAGTATGCTCAGCACCTTCACAAAGAAGTCCGAAATGATCAAGCCACATTAAACAATGACATGTGTCACATTACAGCACTAACAGTGAACAATAAATCAGTTAATCAAACGTGTGACAAAAGTAATTTTGGGGTGAAAATTAAAATTGATTTCTATTGGAAAGGAAAAAAATAGTACTTATAATTCAGCATCATACTTATGCAGAACTAAGGGCATGAATTTAATATACCCTTGTTTATAGAAACTAATATTGAAGATGACAATCTCTGAAAATTGAAACCGTAAGGTTCTTTCGATGATAGCTTTTCTTTAATTCTGTAGAGTCTAATACAAAAATTTAAAATGCTCTCTTTTCCCCAGACCAGGGAAACATGTTCCAGTGGAGCACTCCAAAGAACTTTCCCACTCACAAGCAACCTTTATCAAAGAAAAAAATCAGGGATAAAAGCAAAACACACTTATAAAACCACATGGCAAAACTTAATAATATACCAAAGCTGAGAATTAGAACACTTTGAAACCACTTCTTCTGTTACAGTTGTGGAGCAGCTGATGAAGTAGTTGGTCTTTCCCTTTTCTCCTGGATAAGCTCTTACAATTTTTTGTCCAAACCCCCCAAAACATGCAGTTGTCAGGTAGTCAGTCACTTAAACTCCAGCCACATAACCACTGATGTATTTTCTGTTACATAGATAAATCCCAAAAATCATAACCTCTTGTCTTTGAACTTATGTTTGATTTCTTCTTGCCCCGGGCTCTTTTGCATTTTTCATCATTTTGTATAAAAACTAACTCCTAAGTAAAGGGTTCTCTTTTCGTTTGTTTTTCCTTTCTTCTCTCGCTCCTCTTCCTCATTTATGGCTCCCTCATTTCACTGTGGAGGGCTGCAGTCCAGATGACACACATGTCAATCAATTTGGGCATCAGTTTTAACTCTTCCAATATGAAGAGCAGTGGCATATTCATCCTAATATCAGACTCTAACATTTCTATCTTAACACTGTAAGGGTCTCCACAGAACTGGTCTGTGATACACAAGCATGTTAGGCACGGTCCATGCTGACAGTTTCTTTGTACCAAAACATGCCAGCAAAAAATGTATTTCTTTATTAGGACATCCATTAGGACCCAGGGGATTCTGGTTTGCTCTCATGACTTCCTTTGGGTGTCAAAGAAATATTCCTATCTTCTAAGACTTGACCACAGACTTTAACTTACAGCAATAAATGTCCTGTACTCTACGGGTAGTGCTGTACGTCTTCCCTGGTCATCCATCACTTGTTAAGCTGTTTTAGTTTAAAATTACAATAGTGACCACAGGAGCAAGGCAAAATAGCTTCAGGGTACAAATGGCTACGATGTTTTAAAATTCTGTGGTTTTCCCAGTCAATGTGATTTTGATGTACCACTGACAGAACAGCCTGTTCTCTGTGTTCTGCTGAGGGGATTATTCCTTGTGGCACAGGTTGTATAGAGTACATATTGCCAGATTGGTGTTACTTAGTACATGTCTAACAGGAGTGTCCCAGAGCACTAATTAAAACAAGTAACCCAAGGTCCATTATAAATTGCTAAAAGGGCACATATGATAACCCTAGGAAAGAGATATGATTGCTTTTATTTATTATTAATCATTACTATAGTTAACCAATTAACAAATAATTTTATCCTTCTAGGTTTATAGGGAAGGGCATATATCTATGTTAATTATTAACACTGAGTTATTACTACCATAGAATAAAAGAATTAAACATTTTAATGTTACTTTGCTCTAAGCAAACAATAACCCTTAAGATTTGTAACCTCCAACCCCCTAGTAATTTATTTAAAGAGCAAAATAATTAATTTTCTAAATTACATCTTTACTCTGTAAGCCCATTCTTCTAGGTGAGTGGGTAAATATGCTGTTTCCACATGTTTTTCCAGACCAGAGTACATTGATAGGAAACCCATAGAGGCACTGCTCTGTGGTTACTCCATTGACTTGCTGGAGTCCCACTGTCAATTCTTAGCTTTGCTTGAAAAGACTCCACAAAGCATTTCACATGCATCTCTAAAAGAAATACTGTTGTGTCTAGGGAAGGAGGATGTGTCCTATTTCCTTTGCTTCGTGTAGAGTAGTTCACTCTCTTGAGAGCAAATATTGCAGTTCTTGTTTCCTTGATTACCATGTCAAGGTTTCCAGTGGAGGAAGAACTGGATTTGTGACTCTTCATCTTAAGGGAGGTACCCATAGCCCTTGGCTAAAGAATTGCTCTCAACTTTAGTGGTTTTTTGGTGCACTGAATATTTAATTAGTTATCTCAAAGTGGAACAGCTTTCAGGCTGAAATAGGAGGGGGGAAGATATTTTCCTCCTTCATGAATATCTTATGGGATATTCTCCTGGAAGGTAAGAATTCAGATCTTCTCAAGCAGAGAAGAGAGTGAACCCAGGTCTCTTACACTCAAGCTCGGGGCATAGGCTTGGAATTAAATTAACTAGAAAGCTGTCTAGTTATAAATGGGTCAGCCTGTGTGTGAGTAAAAATAGTCCAGGTAAGTTAAGTCACCTTGCTTCTGCTCCTGTGAATCCTAACTAGGGAGAGGGCCTGCCTCTGACATGAGCCACATTTGAAGCACATTTTTCCACTCCTTAAGCATGTGCACTGAATTTTTGTGAAGCCTACTGTAGCCTCACTGTTAGAAATTTAATTTTTTTCTGGAATGTGTATGAAACCTGCAAGCCAAAGCAAGGATGGACACTTGATTTGATAGCTGCACAACAGAAAGTCATTGTTTTGTCTAAGTTTTAAGCTCCCTTACTGGAGCCAAAACCTACAGATATCATGGTCCCTGGGTAAAGCAAAGGGAGCACCTCACACGCCAGGGTAGCAGTATCCTATCCTGATAGATACTGTGAAAGAGAACTTCAGGAAATGACTGATTCTGCTAGCAAAGGCTGCTTGGCTGGACATAAACCCTGTGAGGAGTTAAAGATTAGACTTGGTATTAGGTTTAACTTGTTTAACTTCAATACTAGTATATTATTTTCTTTTTTCTTTTTTGGGGGGTGAATTATCTTTATGTTTATTTGAAATTGTTTAGCAGCTAAGATTAAAAAAAAAAAGATTAATTAGAAAAAAAGTCTAAAATGCTTGCCCAGCTGAGACTCATGGAAAATAGAAATCACCATGTGTTTCTCAATAACTTTGCACTGTGTTCTAACCTAGATATTATTTCTTCTTTCTGAAAATCATCAGACCTTTATAGACATCTTGGGTGTTCTATTATTTTGCTTTGTTAAATATTTAAACACTCAGCTGGCTGCTTCTTTTTGTGTTCATGTATCAAGTGAAAGATAAAATAGAAATAATGGCAAACATTTTGCTAAATAAAAGTTATTTCAGTTTGAGGTTAATTCTCACATTGTGACTATGTTGCTACTAAACATACTTTTATCATTCAGTCAGCAAATACATTTTGGGGTCCCATTTATAATCAGATCTCCAAAAAGAAGATTTACGTGAGAAAACATTCTAACAGCTCCAAATTGCAGCAGTTATTAATGATGTGAAGGAACATTTTTTGTAAATTGATGCTGAATGGTTTCTTTAGGATAATTGAGAATTCCTTCACTCCCACTAAAACTGTTTTTCTTAGTGAATAAATACCCTGTACAATTTGTAGGTTTTCTTGCTTTCCTATCTAAATTTAAGCTGTGATACAAAGCTTTTCTTTTGTCAAAGCTTTCTGCATTTTAAAGGGCACCTATAGAATATTGCTGCTACAAAGGCATACGTGGGTGAGAAAGAAGAATGGAGGAGATGAAGTTGATTTCACTTTGCCTCTTTCACTTACAGTTGCTTGATGAAACCTGCCAAATTTGATTTTGGAGTGTGCACATGCAGCATATATTAAAGGAGCTAGTAAATTTTCAGAAAGGGAAATCAATAGAATAATTCAATGTGAAAAGCTCATTCTTAACTGATAGATTAGCTGAGGTTTCATGGCTCACTGTACATTTTAAGAGCAACATTCCAGGCTGTTACTGATCATGGGAAAAAGTTTGTCTTAAGAGGAAATGTGTATGTTAAGGAATGTTGCCTTCATAATATACTTTCTATCCAGAAGGTCAAAAATACCTGAAGGCACTGCTAGAACAAAGGCCACATCCTAGATTTTAAATTTTAAAACTAAAGTCCTTAAAGTTTACATTAAATAGATATTATTATTCTCTTCCTTTTGTTCAAGCAAAAGTTCAGAGAGATGGACTGATTCAACTGAGGTCAACACTGCAAGTCCACAAAAAAATCCCCGGGGTGAGTGATCCATTTCAAGCCTGGCAAAAGTCTTTTTCGGATTCCCCTCTCTTTTCCAGTCACACAAAATCCTACAGCTCAAAGATAAGCTATCTTTCTACACTCTTCATGTAATCAATCTGTGTTGTTAATAGCTCACCAGTGAGATGATATGTCTGCGTCACCAAGCCTTTTGATGGACAGCTTTTTATCAGTGAGTTGCAGAAGCTATACAGCAACAAATTCCCAACTTTCTCTTTTGTAGAACAAAAATGTATTTATACTGCCACAGGCAGAGTTTTACTCTAAAAAATCGAGAGGTATATACATTTCCCTAGAACCCCACTTAAACTGATACATTTGCCAAAATGTCTTTGTTATTTTTATTCCTATTGGTTCAAACTAGTTATTTTTTTGCCTCCCAATGAGTTCTCCCTCTCCCCCCTCTAGTTCTCTGTCTCTCTCTCCATCAATATCTCTTCAGTATCCGTAGGAATCGGGATCAAAACATTAAGGGTCATTGAATGCAGCAGAATGTGTCTTCCTCAGCACTGCAATTAATCAAGAGATTTACTAAATGGAATAAACACGAGTCTGGGTAAAATTAAAAAAACAAAACAAAACAAAAAACAAAACAAAACAAACAAACAAAAAAAAAAACCAAAAAAAAAACCAAAACAAAAAAGAAAAAAAAAAACCAAAAACAGAACCCCACCCATATTTCTCTTCTGTTTCATCCATTTTTACAAAAGCCCCCACCAATTCTGAACAAATCAACATTAATATCAGTGCCTGTAGCTGGGAGTACTGTTAAGAGAGTATCTCACTTCAGCAGTGAACCTTATTCTTCAGCTGGGCACAAAAACACTGCTTTATCAAGCCAAAATTTCCAATTATGGAAAAATTTTCCATTGTAAGGATTGATCAGAAATCTTTTCCAGGGCAGAATAAGTTATGAAGACCCACATTCCATTAGCTGTCTGGTAGATGAAGTAGTAACTTATCCATCAATCCATCTGCAGAAAATATTTAAGTACTTCTGTGAAAAATTTACAGATTTTAATGGCAAGTGAGGGAAATAAACCTTTTTACTTATTCTTTCTATGTAAAAGAGAATTAGGAAGAAACTAACACTTGCTATGTGCCTGCAGAGAGGAGAAACAAACACCTAGCAGGTAAGAATCTATTCGGATTTGCTGAAGCTCATCAAAAAAAGACAGATGTAGGAGCTAACAGCTCTTTTCTGAGCTGACTGTACCTAAAAATAGTTTATTTTGGGTTTGCATAAACTATAATTTGGATTTTATATCCCCAATTTTTCTTTTTAGCTCAATAGCCCATGCTTCTGATGATTTTCTTCAAACAGATTGAAGAATATATATCAGCCTCCTACCTGTTGTGTACATTGTGCACAATGTTCATGACTTAGATGACCTCCAAGTGGTAAAAATATTTTTACAATTCTTAGCATAGATTGTGTTTTTATCAAAAATATTAAAATATGCTTCCAAAAAGCAAACATGCAAGGCTGAATATTCCCTGCAGTGTTGACTTTTAAGGACTGAGTGTTGATTTGCCAAAAGTCTTCTCTTTCACTGAAGAGGTGGGGAAGTTTTCTCATTTCTTGTTGTTAGCTGTGTGTTGAGAGATCCCTACATGTTCTGTAAGCTCTTCTGTAACATTTGTAGGTGCTTCAAATACTGGAATTTAACTAAGGATTGCAATGCAAATGCAAGGTGAACTTTGCAGCAACCCTTAAGACAGTTATTTGACCACAGTAGGACTGTAGTTTCAAAGTGGTTTTGAAGTTTCAAAAAAGATCCTAAAGAACTAGAAAAACAATAATTCTTGACTGTTCATTATTTAATTGATCGAATTATAAAATGGGGAGAAATAATAATGAAGTTACAAGAAGGGTCATGAAATCAAATTGTGCTGTAGGAAGAAAAGCAGCAGTAATAATTGCTAAATTATTTCCCTTACCAGACGAGCTTTAAATGGATGGCAGTAACTCAGTTCCTTCAAGGCGAAAGAAGGAATGGGAAAATACTTTTTTTTTTGCCCTTTGGGACTATATTGCTGAAGGAAAAGACAAAATGTATCAAACACAGGGTGACTCTGAGGGGTGAGTACTGAAATTTAGTGTATCTTTATTTACTCTGCTAAGCTTTCTCCTTAATACAAAAAAAAGAGAAACAGTTTTACCTTTAATATTGAGAATTATACAACCAGCCAAAGCTTTCCAGCTTTCTGTAAATTCAGCCTCTTTAGTGTCAATATCATGATAAATAAATCTCGGGGGTTTGCTGAAATTTCATTATTGGGTGTTATATACTCTGTTATGTGCTGCATCAGAAATACCTCATGCTGAATGTTACTCTTAATAGCCCATTTCAAAAGGCTTTTTTTGTACGTCATGTTTCATAATAAATAAAAAAGTTTGGATTGCGTTTGCTGCAGTTTATTTTCAGAATGACTTTCAAATGCACTGTTTATCTGCATGTTGAAGTGAAAATGAAAGCAATATTAGTGACAAGCATATTTTGCTTTTTTTCAGATTTCAAACATTTTCTAAGGTCATGTGGGTATTGCTGGCCAAGCATCAGTAGTTTATTTATTGCTTGATTACAAGTGGAATTGTAAATGGAATGAAATAAGATGGATATGGAGGATTACCAACTGCTGTTGGCATACAACCACATGCTTAAAGATGTCTTCATTCATTAACAGACTCTTTTAGCTTGCCAAGGTTGGAAATGAAATGCAAGTCACAGCTTGTGCATTTATCACTGTAAGGAAAGCCTCCTGCCAGTGCTGGTTAGGCAGAGTGTACTTGCAGCCATTAGTAGTCCAGCCTGATTACTGGGCTCAATCTGTTACTAATGGCAACCAGGGCCACTGCCAGTGCAGGGACAGCATTGTTCCCATCTGTGCCCACAGCAGAAAATTTCAATCTGGGAGTTTAAAATTCTGAAACAACCTTATGGACACAATTAATTAATATTCTTAGGGATTTTTTCCAGCTGATCTACCTGCAGCAAGCAAACTGACCCCCACCTTGTGCAGAAGCCAAACAGCAATTGGCCAGATCACCTCAATCATAACTCGTGCTATGACTTGGTACCTCAGCTCTGTGCTCTTAAACTACCTGCAGCTCTCCTTCCCAGCACTGCCTGTGCAGCTTCTCCTTCCAGAGAGAGCTGGTGAGTGCTTGTCAACAAAGCCAGGGGGAGCACTGCTTGAGGGAGTTAACACAGGAGAAAAGTGAGATGGGGGTATGTGGGGGAAGGGAAGGCAGCAGGGAAAAGAAGCCGGATGTAGGGGATGGTGGTGGAAGATTGCTGGTTGGTCCTGGGAAAAAGTATTGGACAATATATATGAAAATAAAGCATTTCCATACAGCCTTATGTTCATTTTTGCTGCTGCATTATGTCTTGTACAACAAATTTTGATCACATAAATGTCGTGCCGTGCATTATATCGGCTCTGCTAACTCAAACTCTTTATAAAATTTCTCTGTAATACATAGTAACACTTCGCCTGAACAATTGCTTTAAGTCTGAAAATCTTCATTAGAAAGTGGGTGTATCTAAGTATTTTCTTGTGTTTTAAATATACCTGTCTGATGCAGTAGAACTTTTTAATCTGAGCAGCCTTTTTGTAGTTTACCTTGGAGGTCGGGAGTAACAGGTAAACAAGCAATCAATTCTTTCAAGTATAGGCACAATAATGCAAGAAGCTAAGAAAAAGGTGCCAGCTCTATTTCTGTTCTTACCAAACTAAAATATGCCCACCTTTTTGAACAGATGTATTTTTAAAAAGCTCTGTTTTTCTTCTTTGTCTTGAATAGGCCATGGTAAATTTACAACTGGAATCCATCCTCATCAAAATTTTATTACACTATAGAAGAAACAGCCAGGCCAGTCTAAGATATGACTGACTCCTGTCTGCCTCTACTGTAATTTATTGATCTTCCAGCACAACTAGAGAAACAAATTCATAGTTGATACAGTGCCAGTTTCTTAAGAGAAAACCTGCTAGCAACAGCATGTGTCACTGGCCTGGCTGACTTGGAGATGAACCAGGCCAGCTGGGATGGATGGGCTCCCTGGCAAACTCCAGAAGCAGCAAGATGCCAGGCTGGCCCTAAACTGGCATTGCTTCCCTAAGGATCCTGTAGGAAATTGAGCACAGGGAGGTCTAGTTGGTACCTTTGTCCTAGGAGCAAGGCCAGTTTAGGAACCCTTTTCCATTCTCCAAAAGGAAAAGAAGGAAATATTTTGCTCTCCCAGGGAGTCTGTGAGGATGGTCACAAGTGCTTGAGCACCTCTGTAACTGGAGTCTGACCATTTCACTATTGGTTAGCACGAGAAGAGTGGTAGTGCCTCTGTGCAAATTAAAATGAGAGCTCACATTGAGAGGCTAAAAAGACAATCTTAGTATAGCAAAAAGAGTGCTTTCCACAAGGGCATGGGAAAAATGAAGCTGATTGAAAGAAAAAGCAAACAAGAAGATAGAGGGCAAGGCAAGGCACTCAGGGTGAAAAGTCAAGAGAATAAAACTGGAACAAAAGAAAGGAAAATCAAGAATAACTATTGTGAGGAAAAAGATATTTTCACAGCTCTGACTAGAACAAGATGGTAAGTGTTTAATAAAGTAATTCTACAAAAATAGAAAAGACTGCATGCACATACTTTTTTGTTCCTGAACATCTTTCTCAATCTCTGAGCAATATCTGATAAATTGTGTAGTCTGTTAAAAGAGACCAAAAAAAACCCATAAAACCAAACAATTGAATCACAAAGACTTGTATCAAACAGTTTTAACCTTAACCTGCTTTAAAGTTTGACCATATGCCTTTATGCAAATTTCCTAAATAGCTAATAAACTGAAGCAAAGGCCAAAAGCCTTTGACATGCAGGTTTAAAATGTCTGAGAACTGGGTTCATTAAAAGGAAAACCATTGAGCCAAAGCCTGAATGCCTGTTTTATCCAAATTCTTCCAAGGTTTGTCAGTTACTGCTGTGCACATTCTGTTTCTGTGATAGTAATTTAGCACAAGTCCCTTCTCCAAAACTGAAATTCAGTGTCCTTGACTGGAACTGAGAGAAAAATGGGCAGAAAAAAGTGATCATTATCTTCCAGGGTCTAGAGAATAATAGGAGAAACTCACATAAAACAAGGACTTGCTCTCTGGAGGTGAGGGTACGATTAATATATTTCAAGATATTAAAGGCCAGAGGGATGTTGTGAACAAATAAGCATAATTTAATTCTTAATGAATTATCAAAAAAAAGGGAAAAAAGCCTCCCAAATGACTAGAAGCAAAAATTGAGTTACTACAATCTAATTTTCTCTTAATTCTGTTGCAAGCATTCCTAAGATCTAAAAAATGAAATGAAATTGTGTTAATTGTCTGATTTTTAACAGTGTAATAATTAAGCTGCAATAAACAGGAAAATAGGTGAAAGAGCTCAGGTATATTACAATAGACCAAGGTTTAGAATACCTAAAATTAATGTCATGTGGGAAATAACTGAGCAGTCACTCTTTCATTTCTGTGGAGATCTGCTAAGACAGACAGCAGCAATGTTTGGAGAAGTTAGAAGACAAAGGGGAAAACTCTGAATCCTGAGGCGGTTATAGGGCAACAGATAAGACAAAATGCATTCCTCAAGGTAAAACAAATGTTGAAGTAAGGACACTTTACAGATTCTTTCTTATTCTGTCCCAAAGTCAGCTCCATGTGCTGTAGTTTTAATGAAAGTACACTGGGGAGAAAGAACAGAGAGGCAAGTTTCTGATTCGATTGTAGTTGCATTTTAAAACAAGGATGTGAAATCATCTGAGTTAGGAGAAAAAACACAGAGATGAAAGGTGATGAGAAAAACAAACACTAAGGAAAGAAGGGGCAGGGAGGGAGGGGAGGGGAGAAAGGAGGGCAGGGGTGGGTGCTTGCCATGGGTGAGAGCTGGGAAGGTGGCTGCCAGCCTGGGGGGAGCAGATTAAGATATCACAGAATCATAGAATAGCTTGGGCTGGAAGGGACCTTAAGGATCATCTCATTTAATCCCCCCCTGCCATCTCAGCCGGTTTATGATGTGCTGAATCTTACCTTAAACATGCACTTTAAAATATTATTTCATACTCATATGGCAAGTTAAAGAAACCAGTTGAAATGCAGCCACACCCATCACATGAATACTTCTCTGTATTGCCTGCTGATATGAAAATGTTTCAAGAAGGTAAATTGAACTTTCTTCTGAAAGTATATGGTATATATTCAGAAAGAAGTATATAATACTACTACTAAAGATGCTGTCATAAAGATTGGAAAAAGGTTGTCAGTTCTGTATGGCAGCTGCACCAGGAGTTCATTCTCTCAGCAATATTCCACATCACTCTCTCATCTGAAAGTAGATACAATGACTATGACTCAGTTAAACAATACTCAAAATTCAGTCAGTAGGCACAATCTTTCATATTAATTTGAATTTTTTTTTTATTTTCCCCCTTCCTCCTCCAATGACAATGGATTGACATTTTCCTTATTATCAAAATAACACAGAAAAAAAAAAAAAACAAACCAAAAAACCCAGTGTTCTGAATTAGCATAATAGTAACTTTGACACATTTATCAATAAGATGTAGAAATCAAACAATTAAAAAGCTAATAAGTAAAAAAAATCCAACCCCTCCATGCCCACATCTCTTTCAAACCACAAATATACTCAAGATTTAAAGAGGGTTAAAGTAGAAACATAAGCTCAGCTATATTAAAATTAATTTGAAAGCATGAAATAATCACTGTTGAAAATTATGCTATTAAAAAAATTCAATTAGGATTCGTGACTCACTTCAGTTTTGATTTTATCCCTTCTGCTCTAGAAAATTACGAACTGCATATCAAGTGTCCAGTGGGGTTTGGGAGGCAATGACGAACATTCATTTCAAGACATTTCTTTGGATTCAGGCAGTACTGGCTGTGTAAAAAAGGGATGAATTTCCTACAACACCATTGCATCTGACCTGGTTTTCTTCATTAGAGAATGTTTGTGATTTGGTTTAAAATGTTTTGCAAAGGAAATGTGATTGATTATTTTTCAAGAACATAACATTGTGGGATTTTAAATTTATGATGCCTTTTTAGTAAAATACTGATTTTGAAAGCAGCAGCAGTAGCAGCAGCATGTTTCTAACTTTCTCATTTTACTGCATCTTCTAGTGTTAGCTATAGTAGAAAATCCAGAACTGTTGAACCTCTGCACTGACATCTGCACAAACTGTTCAGCAGTGGAGGAGTGAAACATGCTGCTATATCCAGTCCTCTCATTTTAGCACTTGTGCTGGTTCTGCTGCTTTGATGGCACAGTCTCTCACGACCAGCTGAGCTCATGAGAAACCTCACACCGTGGAAGCTGAGCCCAGAACTGATCTGATCTACGTCAGCATTATTCCAGTGTCAATGAGGATGCCTCTGCCCCACCTCCCCAAGTACTGAAGGAAAATAAATAAGTTCTCTTATGAGGCTTGTATTTTTATAGATATCTACATCTGTATGTAGAAGGGAAAGAAACCAAACAAAACAAAGGATGATATAAAGAAAAAGAAATTTCAGTGCTTAAGGCAGCCTTAGTATCTTGAATAAAACACTCTGACAGGTGTGAGAAAACTGAGTCAATCATAGTGAAATGCCAGCTGACCTTCTATATATACTCAAGTTACCCTGGAGTTAACCAAGACAATGACATAACCCAGACAAATTATTTAGGCTCCATTACAGATGACAGAGGAAGATTTGTACTTAGGGACAGCATTTCATCTTGCCCACATTAGAGCACAGAAAAATGTGGTCACAGCAGCAGTGAAGCAGAGGAGGAGGATACAATCTTAACAGGAAAGTGAGACGACCAGCCACAGGAAGAATGCACAGAAAATTGTTGCATTATGATAATGGTGTTTTATTGATTTTACAGCATCCTGCAAAGTAATCGTAGCAAGATTTTTAGGAGAAAGCTATTATATGTCTTGCCCTTCCAACATAAATTTTATCATTAGTTTTGAAAGGTAACCTCTCATGAAGTAGTAAACACTGTCTTTGCATAATTCTGGGCATAATAGGAATACAAAATGTGGTGTAAAATTAATTTTGACGTAATGAAATCACTGAAGAAACTCTCTCTTGTGGTCTATCAGGACAACTCCAGAGGTGCCAGTTGGCTTAGAGAGGCAATTTAGCCTGACTGCTTCAGTTTATCAGTATTAATGTATAAAAAGCACTGTTTGTGGTGGGGATTAGTTGTTGTCTCATCTCACCTCATGTTCTGAATAATAAATGTTTATGCATGTTGCCTTCAATATGATTTGTCATATAAATGCTATATAATTTAGTTATTAAGACAAGATACTATGTGACAATATTTATGTAACAGTATCCTCCCAATCACTCAACTGCTTCTAAATGCTAAGGGCCAATTAGATGATTTTTGCCTCTGAGATCTGGTAATCATTTGTTGACAGATATTTAATGATTCATATAAACACATTCAACTATTTTCTCCCATGAAATAAATACCATTTTCCTTTTCTTTTTTATCTTTTTTCTTTTTAATCAATGCAGTGGTTAATTAAAGCTCAAGAAGTTTAGAGCACCCGACATTTGAATTGCACTACACATCACTTCAAAACTATAAGCACTTAATTTATAGTGCACTTTTTAGATTAATTGTGAGTCCTACCACCAGCATCGTATTATTCTCCATGAGGATATTTTACTACCCAGCTTTGTTCTTTGTACCACCTCAGCATTCTGGCCTACCAAAAGCCAGAGGAATCACCTTGCAACCCATTTTCTATGGCAAATGTCTTCTGTTGAGAGCATCTAGTGCTGCACAGTGTAGCAGTTCCATGAGAGCTCCCTAAGCGTGCTCCTTTCCTCGGGGCCAGAAACACAGCATTCCCAAAGCAGGAGCAGGGCTTGTAGATCGAGTGGTTCTCAGCACCACTCAGGAACTCCATGATCTGTTACAAAGGCTTTCCTCTCACATCTACCTATGACTTTGTTGGTCTGCAAAATTTAACTGAAGTTGGTGAGTTCCCATTTAATTCATATAAGAGGATAAAAAAAGTAATTTTAACAAAACCTCAGCTGATTGCAAGTTTATGAATTGCATCCAGCATAATCCAAGGCAGAGACTCGACCTTGAAGTATTATACCCAGTTAGGTTTGAGGCAGAGTTGGAAATAAATTGGCAGAAAATGTGCATAAATCTGCTACAGTAGTTGCTTTGAAGTCTGTATTTACTACAAGCTCATGGGCTAATTACATTATCATAGTTTTGCATTGGCTTATATGATATATAAGCCAGCACAGTAATTTATAGCTTTCCTGCTAAACCAGTGCAGAGGCATCTTGTCAGGCTAGCTGGGTACCCCAGCGAGGCAACTTTTTTTCCGTTTAGAGAACAGTGCAGCAACATCATGAAATCTCTAACAAAATAAACCAGCAGGTCTAGTGCCAACTGGTCACGAGCTGAGTTTGGGGCTGCCATTACCTTCAGTGAAGAGCAGACGTGGTCTGATTGCGAGCCAGCCCCGGAGTCTGCCCGATGTCTCTCTCCAGACCTCCCGGCAGCTCCTCAGCTCAGCATGTCACATGTGCTGCCTTTCCACTGGCAATCACAAGGTAACTCCTCGCTTTAGAGTGAGAAAGCCACGAGCCGCTGAACTTCCGCAGCTCTGTGGATGTGTCATCTAAGGAAGTGCATGCAGTGCCTGGTGGTTAATTATGCCCAGAAAGCACAACACAGCATTTAATGAGCCAGGGCAAAGACCCCTTTCACTTTCAAAATGATGCATTTTTGAGAGTCTTCTCTCCTTTTCATATGATCAGAAGGAATTAAAATATATTACCAAGGCTTTATGGCATCATAAAAGAGAATTATGTGGTCAATGTGAACAAGGCTGTTCTGAGTGTTTCAAGTTTTGGGTGTGGTTTGTTTGGTATTTTTTTAAATTAGTGCTGCTTCAAGCATCACACAAAAATAGAATACAAGTTAAAAAATACAAGAAATTCTATCAGATGTAAGATTTTTTTATTGCTGATACCCATTTTTTATCAGGTATATATTTTTCAATCAATAAATTTGTATATATACATACATGTATGAGTAAAGTATATGTATATATGTATAGGTATGACTACTGTCTGAGTTTAAATCATTTTCTATTTGCTATATGTTGCTTTTCTCTTCCTCACAGATGCGACTTAGTAAACAAAATGCAATGCGTATCATTCTTGTCTTGCTTTATTTGCATAGGCTTTCTTTTAATATTATACATTCGCTTTTCAAACTTAGACATATTTATAATATTTGGGTATTTCTACCTGCAAGAACCTGTCTTTCAATGTCATCATATGGCTTGCTGCTTCCTAATGATGTACAGTTAACTGCAGGGAAACTTTCCCTAGTTTAAAAACCAAAGGAAAGAAGGGGGGGAAAAAACCAAACCCAGGTTCTTTCTTGCAAATGTAAACATAGCATATTTTATTTTTAATTTGCATCAAAACCCACAGAGAAAGTGGAGGTGAATTTTGCAGGGCTTTTTGCACGTTTTTGCTGGCACATTTAACTTCCTCTGTTTAGCCCCAGCTATTTGCAATGCCTCCCACACTCGTTGGAGCAGGCATCCTGTTAACTAACTTCTTGTTTAAATGAAGGGCTATGCTGACAATTAAATGTAGGATTGTGCATGCTTCAGTGCCGTGCCTTATTATAATCAACGTGAGTAGAAGCAGAGTGCTGAAATTATGGGTTTTAGTCTGCATCTGCATGGCATTATTATGCTTATCAAGGTGAAAATGTCAACGCTGAAGAATGTAATTGTGTACCTTAAGCTGCAGCAATAGTTAAACTGAACTCCTGCCCCGACTATTAATGCATCAGAGCGCTACTCTTAAGAGGCACTATAACTCTTTATGTAGGCAGAGCTTTCAATTCATGAATTTATTTCCTTCCTTCCTGGGTTTTTTTTAAGACTTTCAGACATAAGGTTTTTCTGTTTCGCTACTACTTCAATATAGATTTTCTGGTGCAGGTTTTCCTTTTTAACAGAGTCCTGGAGCAGAAAGCACAGCGTAGGTTTGTGCTCAGCTCCACTGCCCTCCGGGAGGTCAAGTGTGAAATGAGTTGAGAGACACATTGACAGTCCATGCGTGAGCCGAGGCCACTCGAGCCAGTTATCAGTAATTCAGATCCGTGGCTCTAGTCTGGGCTCTTATTATATCAAATCAAACTAAATTATCAAATAATTCAGTGAATTATCTATGTTTACTAGATTATCATTTCGATCGGAACATGGTCTCCTACCAATTATGGATGTTTTATTTGTTGATTTTAATGTTTAGTCATCTTGAACATTTTGATTTGTTATTAATTTATATTGAAAACCAAAAGCAATTGTCTTAATACAATATATTACTTTGTTGGGCTTCATATACTTGCATTGCTTATAAGTCAGTTGCTCGTAAGTTATCTGGAGATACGGGAATATCACTTCTCTTTACAGAAAGAGAGGGAATGTTTTTCCCTCCAGTCACAGTGATTCGCTTGAGCTGCTTAGACTGTGCTGAACCCATAGAACTGGCTCAACACATATGCCAAAATACATCCTCACACCTGCACATTAGTTACTATCTCCTAAATTATAATATTGAAAATTGTTAGTTCTTCTTTCTCTCTTTCGTCCTCTCCTTCTCCCTTTCTTCCCTTCCTTTCTCTCTTCCTCTTACTTTCTCTTTCTCTCTCTCTCTCTCTTTCTCTCTTTCTTCCCTCCCCTCCATGATCTCCCTGTACAACAGATCTTTCAGAAAAACAGAAAAGAAGAAGAAGAAGAAGGAGAAATTGCACAGGCTTCAGTATTTTATGAGTCATTATTTTAAACTCATTTATTTTGTTCTAAAATGCTATTTTTCTGTTCTGGATCTGATTCTTGCCATGGAGAGAAATACAACAGACACTCACGGATGAGATGATTACATATATCATTAAGGTTTGTTTTTCTTCTTTGTGTAAAAGGAAGAAAATAGTCAGAAAATATTTGTATTTAGGAATTATTTGGTAATTTCCTTAAAGATAAAATTAATCTTAGCAAAATAGTGAGAAGATTTCACTTCTTTTGTTGAAACACTTGGTAGCCTATTAGAAAGAGCAGCCCCCTTGTGCTTTTGAGCAGCTCTAAGGGACTCTGAAGAAGTGAAGAAGGGCTGTGACTGCACATTAAGCAGAGGCAGAGACTGGGAAGATTAATGCTTCTAGATTTACTCCTATATCATTTGTGGAAGTGAAGAAGTTACTCATACCACTCAAAATAAGTAAGAAAAATTATTTTCCCTTTGGAGCACTGAACCTTGGCATGCTTTCCAGCTGCCAAGCACCAGATTTCTGCTCATCCTTAGACACGGACTACTGCAGTCTGGACTTACAGAAATTACAGGTGATGGCATGCTTGTGCTGCAGGGAGAAGACAAGGTATAAGGCTCAGAGGGCCAGATTTCTATTAAATGCTAAATAACATTAAAAGTGAAAAATATATTCACTGCCATTTACCAAAATAGGTGTATTTTCTGCTACTGGGCTGTGAAAAGAAATGAACTGGGTTGCTTGGAGCAGTAGTGGATCAGTCTGAGAATCAGAGATTTCTTACTAATAAATATAAAAGTTGCAGATGTCGAGTTTGTTTCTAATCTTGCTTGCATCAATATAAATCTACACAAGCTCCTTGAAACCAATGAAGTAAAACTAATACAAATCAGTATTTTAAAATGAGACAGTCAGCCACTTTTTCCACATTACTGTCAGAGCTGTATATCTCCACTGATTTTATTAGAGTTATATATCAAGATCAGACTTTTAAATCATTCCACAATCAAACCTCCTGTTGCAATGACAGGTAAGTCCTTTCTCTTGCATACATTGAAATATATGTGAGAGGCCATTATCAATCAGAATTCAGCTGGAAAACAGTCTGCATTTCTGACTTTTTCTCCCTTTCTCCCCATGTGGAGTTGTCTATGCAGGCCAATATTCCTGAACAGGCAGAACCTTTAACTACTCCCCAGGAGCAGTAAGCCCCTTGAGAGAGAATCCCAGAATGACTCAGGCTGGAAGGACCCTCTGGAGGCCACCTAGCCCACTCCTGTCCCCACTGACGCACGATCACCATGTCCAAGTGGCTTTGGAACATCTCCAAGGACAGAGACTCTGCTGCCTCTCCCTGCTGGCCCAGCGCGGAGTAAAGAAGCCAATGTCATGTAGCTGGAGAGAGAGTTGTGCTGTTTGTGCCTGCAAGCCGAGGGGGAAGCGGGGGAGACAGGGGAATAGGCTGTGACACGACTTTGCTTTGAAGCTCCTATCAAGTGCAAATAAGGCTCATACTAAATAAGTCCCTGCTAGGGAGTTGTGTATTTTTACTTGTAGTGTTTAGTTTGCAACCAAAAATCTGTTTTGGTTCAATTCTTGCAGCATTCAGAAAAGCATCAAAATGACAATTTACTTCTGGTTCAAGCAAAATAATGGTTTGCATGATTATCAGTTCAGCTTCATGGTTTGATTACAGAAAGCCTTGATTTTAAAACATTGAGTTTAACTCTGTCAGAGGATCAGACCTCATAATTTTTTTATCTAAACCTGACATTTTCCTCATGCATATAACCCTTCTCTGCCCTTCCTCTTTCTCTCTTGATAATAAACTGCTGACAAGCCATGCTTGATTGTCTTGTGAAGGCAAGAAGATCAAATACACACCGAGTATTAACAAAAAAGAAAGAATATCCTTAGGGGGAAAAAAATGCTACAGAATGTGCGTTGACTCGTTTTTCTGAAAAAAGTTGTCAGGCACGGTGAAAACCCCATTCAGAGGCGTCCTGCCACAGTGAGGAGCGGGACCCTTGGCTCTTTTGGCCCCTACAGGGCTCTTCTGGCAGCGCTCTGCTCACCCCTGTCAGTCCCGGGCTGGGCTGAGGGAGGCAGGAAGAGAAGGAGGGGTGTTGCTCCTTACCACTGACCTCACAGCTATGCTGTCTTTCTCCCAAGTGGAGGGCAAAAATTCCTGCTCAGGACTTAAAAAGAAGGCCCTTCTTCCCCAGCAGCACTGTGTCTGTTTTGAGCTTGTTTATTCTTTTTCCCTGTTTTTTAGGTCTTTTTTTTCTTTGATTGTAACATTTTCCCCCCCTAGTTAGTTCTACTCTATGGAGAAAGAAATAACCAAAGTTTATCTTCAGCCCTCTGGAATCAGGGCCACAGGAGTGATTGCTGGGAAAGCAATAAGGGACTTGGCTTCTAAGTTTAGCATAACCAGTGATTCCCCCAGATTACAGAATCATAGGATCTCCTGAGTTGTAAAGGACTCACAAGGACCATCAAGTCCAACTCCTGACCCAGCACAGGACATTCCTAGAATCACACCATGGGCCTGAGAGTGTTGTGCAAACATTTCCTCGGCTTAGTCTTGGTGCTCTGTCCACTTCCCTGGGGAGCCTATTCTAGTGCTCAATCACCCTCTGGGCGAAGAACCTTTTCCTAATATCCAGCCCAAGCCTCCCTTGACACAACTTCGTGCCGTTTTCCCAAGTCCTGCCACTGATCAGCACAGGGAATGCCTGTGTGGCCGCTTGCTGCTGCCAGTGCTGTACTGGGTGGGCACAGACAGCCAGAAAATAAAGCCTGGCTCACATCTTAGCACCTCTGACATGTTCAAACATGTTACACAAAAGCTCACATTGCAGTTTAAGAACCATTTTAGTAGCAGTAATTTTGCCTTGAAATTATGCTTAAATATTACTTTGTACAGATTTTATAAACATGTTTGTATTTACTGTTCTATACAACTACATACAGAAAAAGAATTGTCTGTGCAGATCCTTGATCTGAATTTTTTGTGGGTTTGATATTCCTCCTTAGTATTGTCCCTGCCAGTGTACCTAATAAAACAATTAATTTACTGCTAGCCTCAGAAGAGGTCCTCTCCTGTTCTCATACTCCAGCCAGAACACAGAGGTAGCACTGAACAGAAAAAAAAAAAAAGAAAACAAAGGAAACGTAAAATAAAAGAACTAGAAAGAGACAGAAAAAAGTGAAAGTTTTCTTGAGCAAAAGCACAAGAAAGAGAGGTCAATACCTTGAATTATTTACAGAGGGCTAGTAACTCAGGTTCTTTGAGCCCAGTGTATAAGTGGTCTGTTTATTCTGATAAAGCAACAGCTTTTTACGTATATCAAACAACATATTCAGAAAGCTTGCAAAGAAAACTCAATAGACTCAAAGACAAATGTTTATCTGAAACACAGAGGAAAGGAAACTTTAGAACTTCATGTTCATGCCTCTCTGTCTGCACCAGCACCTCTTGAGTAAAAACATTCTTATTTTCATCATGAGTAAAGGTACATACATATAAAAAAAAATATGTACACACACATACACACAAACACATATTGAATCTCATCTTTTCAAGCTGAATAATGCAGCAATTTATTTTAATATGAATTAAACTGTGACTCATGTTTGATTTGAGATTAATTTGAAAAAATATTTCCAGTACCATGAAAAGACTGTAACTTCCTAGCTGCTGTCTTAACCTACTTGACAGGTAAATCAGGTAGAGCTTTGTTCCTCCAAGGTTATCCGTTCCAGGGATAGGTTTTCTGTTTGGTATGCAGGCTTGCAAAACCACCCTTTGAAGATGTGGAGTTGTCTTGCTCCCTCTAGATGTTAAGCTTCCTTTAAACTGTGATGAAGTTTAGGGAAAAGAGTTCTAATCACCAAAGAAATCCTTTAAAGCATTGATGTTTTCAGCTGTTAGATCACCTTGTAACAGCAGCAATGGAGAATTAAAACTCATGTCCAGTTGTGTGTGAAACCTTGACTCTGCACCAGGCCCAATGTGACAGTAACAGGAGGCAAACATTGGACTTGGAGCTGTTCTTGTGTCAGTCACTGTAAAAAATTACAGTGATAATTTGCGTAATGCTACAACCTAATCTATTACTGATGGAGGAAAGCAAAGGTAGGAAACAAAATATTTTATTATGTGCAAGTTTCTTATTAGAATAGAATAATCCAATACTCAGAGATAGTAAATATTTGCAAGTTTGGATAATGTGCTTGTCTTCATAACTGGCAGAATTGATCTTGCTGAGTGTTCACTTCACAGCTCCGAATTATCCCTCATTGTCTCATATATACAGACCCCCTTCCTTTTCAGATTTGTACAGGCGAGTAGCTGGTATAAAATATGATTTCACTGCAGGTTAATTTAAAATTTATTAGAAAAGAAGGCAAGGTTTTAGGTGGGAAAAAAACCCCACATTAATTCTCAATCCTCTTTTCTGGAACTATGCCTATTTGTCACATAGACTCAATAAATATGATAATAGCATTATACTGTTAGCATCTTAACAGACATTCTATTTTTTTAGCAACCCTCTAATGCAGAAATCCCTAAATTTGTTTAGCATACTCGGTATCTGATCCAAGAGGAATTTTAAAATCATTTCACAAGATGCGAACTGAACAGTTTCTGTAATTTTACAGCTCATTCAGGTTTGCTTTATGTTATGGTGCCATTTCTACCTCTGAAAAGCAAGTGTTACAACCTCGAGAGGAACGGTGGCCCTTCAGGCTTTCTGTGGGCACTGCAATCTGCACAGACACAAGACAGATGTTTTAGTCTGGTCAAATGTCTTATAAGCTATTGTGCTTGTTCATCAAAACACCTGTCAAGTAATGGCAGAGAAGTGTGAGTGATGATAGCACAGACCTTTCAGGTCTACTGCACATACCAAGGGCTGTGTCAGATGTGCTGCAGCCACTCAAGTTTCTTGCATTATGAGACATCAGTTGAATAAATCAAGATTATGCTCTATGGAACAGTAAAGGAAAGACTTAGGAATCAACAATTACTTCAATTTAAATGATAGTACTGCTGACATTTCAGCAGTTCTGATCTCTGTTCATCTGGGAAATTCTTCTGCCTTAATTCAGTTTACCTCTCCAGAGCTGGTGTCAGAGCAGAGGTACTCGTGTGTGCAGTGCAGTGCAAAGTCTTCTAGTAAGCTTCCTTCGGTGATGCATGAGCATGGTTCTGGCCAGCACATACCATTATTCCATTTCCAGAGCCAGGAAACTTTGGAGCACATCATCTATTCTACTGATGGAGTGCAAAGTCACATAGTAACCACAAAAGTCAAATACAGCATCTATTCCAGATGATTTATAATGAAGGAAGGGTTTAACCAAATGCCATGTGAGGACAAGCACTTACTCAATTCAAGGGAAAGCCTTACAAATACGTTTAAATACTACATAGTACAGTGAAATAACACTTTTTGGAGGAACTTCTAAACAATATATTTGACTCAGCTTGGTATGAAAAACTGTTTATAGTCTAAACATCAAGAAGCCAGGTTCAAGGAGCAGCTTGCTTAGCCATCAGTATAAATTTCAAATAATCCATTTGAGCACTCAGTGAAATAAAAGAGGAGCAATTCCTAGTCAGCCACAACCAATGACAGGTGTTTTAGGATGTGGTGTCTCTCAGCTGAGCTGCTGTGACTGGCTGTGTGAGTGAGGGTGGTTTATTCCTTCACTGCCATGGAGCGGGGGGATGTATACAGAGCTGCACAACAAGAATTTTGCTTCGGTTTCTCAGTTTTGTCACTATCTGAATACTGCTGGGTCCATTAAGAAGATTAATTAAGTTAACTGAGACATTTCATATGTGACTATCAGTTATGCCATTGTAATGTTGCAATTTTATGGCTCTGTAACGCTATCATTCCTAACACTGAGGTTTTATGGTCATGTTAAATTGAAATAAAGGCGGGTATCTGCTTAGAAGGGTGTCTGCCTTCTTCTCCCCCCTGTCCTCAGGTACACTGGTCCATCCCTAATATTTGCCAAAACCAACAGCCTTATCTTGGGCTTGATCAGGAACATGCTCAGACTGATTTATTTTTCTCACACAAACTTGGAAACCAGGCCCACAATCCATCTCCCCACAAAATTCCACTAGCACAGCTCTGGGTACAGAGAAGGATGAAAAAGTCAGTGTAAGGAACAGAAACAGCCCTGTTATGAATCAGTCAGAGTTTCCACGATCATCCCTCTGCAGCCCAGGACACCAAAGGTGGAGCTACTACCGCTACCATCACTAAAACTATCTCTTTTCACTGGCAAAGAAACACAAGGTTTATAGAGCAAAACGCTTAGAATTTCATCTCAAAGTATAATTAACTAAGCAATTCACAAAAACTGTTTTGTTGTTCTGTACTCACCACCCAGTAATTACCACTTTAAAAAAAAAAAAATATTGGTTCTTTAATGTGAGCTCCTGACAGCAAAAGTACAGGGGAACTAACATATGAAGTTGTCCTTGGCCTTACTGATTTCCCTGGCAAAATATCTGGTGTGGGCTTAAGTGATCATGGAGGGGAGCTGCAAAGAAGCCTGCACATAAAAGAGAACGAGCATAACATGGAAAACTACTGGAAAGAGCTTACAACACTACCATGGCTGAGACTCACCACAGGAGAGCTGCTTTGCAGATGTAAAACACTTCCATGCTAAAGAAAAGAGAGAAAACATCGAGAGAAGGATAATCAAAAGGAGGAAGACGTGAGAATAAAAAGGAAGTGCAGGAAGTGAAATGGCAAAGTGAGAAGCAGGGGAAAAAAAAGGGATGGGTTGCAACTCCGTAGTATTATGTAATGGAATAAAGATAGAAAGCAAAAGGAATTTTCAAAGCCTTCAATTAAAACCAATGCATAAATTTACTTTCTATTTGAGATGCAAATAATTGCTTAGGCCTAGTTTTCTATTAGATGTTGCTATGTGAAACCAAATTTCATTTGTAATTTTTTTTTTTACTTCTTTTTGGGTTTTTCTTAATTATTTGGGATTTTTATAATAATATTTAAATATTATTTAAATGCTTATCATGTATATCTAAAGCAACTAATAGAGATAATAACTAAGAGCTTCTTAAATTTTCTGACATTTAACAGTGCACGTAATGCAGAGGCTTTATAGAATGCTGATAAATTTCCTTGACCTACTGCTGAAATTTGAATAAACATATAATTATGGGCTTTAAAATGGGTTTTTTATGTATAGTGGCACATTAGGACCTGATGTGGTAGGCTTTAAGTAGCCTATTAGAAAATCTTTCAGCTTGCAGACAATTCCATCTACTCTGGGGTCACTGAGGGTTAGTGATTTATTCCTGAAATGAATGGGAGTTTTGTCATTGATTTAACAGAATCAGTGAGGGCATTTTGCTTTTTCATTTTTTAATTCTTCTTCCTAACAGCACCCTGTATGAACAGAAATCTCAATCCTATTGGAAATCTAGCTCTGGGGCAGTAAAGCCAACACTTACCTGGATTTCTGCTCCCAGAAGCACTGGGAAATCAGTGTGATCCATGTCCACAGTTTCACCACATCTCTTGCCTCAGATAAACATATGGGTGAATTCAGTGTAAGAAAGAAAATCAGAGAACATCAAATTCCTTTAGGAACAGGTCCTAGCAGAAAGCATTTCCACTTCCATCAAGGAATTAAAGCTCCTCAGTCACTTCAAACAGCCAAAGCGTGACTCAAGCTAGTTATCAGCAATTCAGATCTGTGGCTCTAGTCTGGGCTCTTATTATACCCAATAAAACTAAATAATCATGCAATGCAACATTCGTTAAATAACTTTGAGCCATATATTGATTAGTAGGGGTCTGATATTTTAGGAATCATAAAAAGAAATTGGTTAGTTTTGGTAAATGTGTTCGTTATCATTTACAACTATATATAGGGGACACGTATAATTTTATTAGATCTTGTTTTTCTGACATCTTATGCCCCTTGAAATTGCAAAAAGAAATTGTAGGTAAAAATATGCTTGCACTAAGCCAGTGAAATTATAGTCCAATCTGTATTTTAATAGCTATCTTATTGTTAACTTTTAAATTTTTATGATTCTGACAGATTTTATCTATAATAGCATAACATGGCATATAATTAATATACAATAAAATATGAAATTGCTGCATACTATAACATAATGCTATTTCTGCAGAATTGATTCAAAATCTGAGGTCATGATGAGATGCGCTTTGCAGACCCAAGGCAAAGGGATGTTTCAGTACTGGAGAATATGAGAAGTGACCTGCAGGGTTCGCTGGCAGTGTGGCAGAAGAGGGACACAGCAGCAATGTTTACTCAGAAAGGGTTATTACATGCTTAAAAGGTCAGGAAGGGGATTGATATGGAATAACAAACATGTTCACTTCCTCATTTACTTCATTGTCGCTTCAGAAATGAGCCTTAGCACATAAATACAGCCAAATTTCCTAGAGAAATCACAAAAGAACGCATTAAAACATGGAGAAACAGTGGAGAATAGGAATGGACTGGAACAAGACATCAGTATGGTTAAGTGTTTTACTGAAATAGGAGCTCTGACAGAAAAGACAGATAAAAATCTGACTGAATCATGAATCTAAGTGCACTGACAGCCTCAGGGTGGCTTTTACCTGACCCATGTGTAAGATGGATAGGGACTGTCCCTACAGCCGCCTCCTCCAAAGTGAAGCACTTTCCTACATGGACTTGTTGGCAGTCAGACGTTTTGTACCCAGAGAAGAAAGGTGCCAGATTCTGGCATATGCCTTTTTCTCTTTTACAATCTCTGTCTACATTAATTTATATTATATTTATTATATTTATTATATTTATTGTATTATATATATTGTTATGTATTTTTGAGATACATATATATTGGATTGCAACCTGTCTTGTTAAACCCACAACAATTCTCCATATCCTCCCTTAGCTGTGGTTAAAACAAATTATTAATTTGACATTCTCTTGGAAAAAAAACTCTGATTTGTCACAACAAAGGACTCAGAATGCAGAGTAAACAAATCCAGAAAATCTACCAGGAAATCCGTAATTCCATGGATTCTGCATGTTAATTTGTAAAAAGTACTTTTGCTTTTTAAAGTAACGTTAGATTTACTTATTTTCATATTTTAATCTAAGAGCATGGGAGATAAAGTTGACCCTTTCTTCTGGAACAACTGTAACAACTGATATTCTTCAACTTCTGTACAATAATTTACTCGGTCATAAATAATAACCTGACCATTGTTTTGGACAAATGTATTAATAAGAGAAATAATTTGATAAAGAAACTTTCAGAAGTCTCATATATATATTTAAAGACCTTTGTTTGAACTGTGAACAAATTTGAGAAGTATTGTGTGTGTACCAGAAGTGTTTCACTCATGGGGGTGAGCATAGGCTCTTGGCGGAATGTGTCTTAAAGACACTATGAAATAAAAGGTAAAGGCTGAAACTGAAATCAGCATTAGAAATTTTCTGTTGTACCTTATCCTTGAAGGGAAATTCTGTAAAAATTCAGGAATAGGAAGTCATTGGAAATATAAAATAGATGCATGTACAGTAATCTAACAAAAGAGTGTTATCTACTGGGCACTAGTACTTCATCATCATTAAAGAGAAATTGTAAAACCTCTTAAACCAGTGGTTCTTGAACAGTTTACATCATTTACTGTTGGATACTACTAATTTCACTGTGGAGATTATTTAAAGAATGGGGAATCTTGTGAAAGAAAGTTAACTTTTTTCCCAGTTTGAAGAAAGTGACGGTAGGTGTTTATATGGTAGGATTAATCACAAGCGATTTGCTCAGAATACAAAATGAAAGAAGCAGTTTTCCTTGGACTACTTTCTATACTACTTACCTTTGCTTTATACTTGAGAGATGAAAGTTTTCAAGTAAAATTTTTGTTGCTTAGTTGTGTTTTGGGATGCCTTTAATATTACTGTCGAATTCTGAATAAGAAACTTTACCCTTTTTTTCCGCATCTATGGAACATTTTTAAAAGTCAGTACAGTATCTGCTTGTCTGTGCATGCAAACAGAAATAACTATCTGGGGAACATAATCATGGCAAAAGGTCATGTTTGCCCTTTATTTGAAATACTTTTAGACTATCAAGTGGTTTAGAAGTCACTCAATCAATACGAGAAGTCAAGGAAAGCAGTTTGTTTTATCAACATGAAGATATTTTGAGTTTTCTAAGATAGAATGCTGTTTCCTTCTGCATTTTAATTGAGATTTCGCAAAATTACTGTTTTAGTGTATCTGGCAAGGGTGTTTAAGTTGCACTATACTGCAACAGCCGCCTGAGACACAAATGTTTTAAAAATCTGAAAGACTCACATGAGGCCCCTTCTCGTCCTCTTTCCCCTTCTGTCTTCAAAAGGCAAATCATGAAAGCTGAGACTATAAACACCTCCATATACATGGAAAAACAGCAAGGGGGTGCTGAGAGATATAAATTTAACTCATATATACCATGGATCAGTGCAAATTTTCATGCTGTGTGTTCCATTAACTCAAGAGGAACTTTAAGGTTAGATGTGGATACCCGCTGCAGGCACATTTCCTATAAATGAATGGGTTTATATAACAACAGGTGTGGTTAAATGAAAGAAGCCTGTCTGAAGTTCAGAGGCTTTAGAATAGATATTTCGAAAGTATTTTAGTGTATAGTCCATCTGAATTATGTTAATTTAAACAATTAAAAAAATTTGTTGCTACCTGAAACTTACTGTCTACTACAAAACCCCGTAAACCAGTTTGTTTTCATGTACGTAAGTATGTTGAAAACTCCCCCATAAAACAGATCCCCAAATCTGCCCATGTCTTTGAAATAAGAAAATAAAAAAAAAGACAATTCAAAAATAACGTATTTTGAAGGACAGATGAAAATCATACTATACAAGATTGTATGAACTTGGACAATTTGATAATAATAAAGTATTAAAATAGCATTGCTTTTGGTGAATTCCTCGTATCTCTTTTCAATCTAGCAATTGAAAATTGTCAATTAAATAATGAAATGGAAGATTAATATGTCTTGAAACCGTAGAAAGAGCGTGAGTCCAGAGAGACCAGCGTTAATACAAGCTACCAGAGTTTGTGAACCATGAATGATTAGCTGAGTGAATTATGAGTGCAAACTGCAAAATTATAGTTAATATGGGGAGATGGGCTACAAGAATACTGAGAATTGGGTCCATGTCTAAGGTGCTGCACTTAGCTGAGACCGGATTTCTGGAAAAACTGTTACACATTGAATTTTGATGCAGTCTAAAACTTAACAACGTTAATTACTCGTGGAGCCATAATAATTATTAAAATCCAATTCTTCCATTATGCTTTTCCAGTCCTTTTTCTTAGAAAAAAGGAATTGAAATATCTGTAATGTTATGCTAAGAAATATGTCTATTCAAATGAAAAATAACTGAGTTAGAAAAAAATGTAAATGTTCAGCCTGGGTGAGCATTTTCTTAAACAGTCATTGTCTCAAAATTAGTATAAGGGCTGAAAAACTGAAATAGCTTATTAATGGACTGAGACTCCTTAAACTTTTTCATAATGTGAGTCAGATGTGTAGAATCTTTTGAAAAATCTCAGCAAGTAGCTATCTGCATCTTTAGGTACCTAAATGTCTTTCCCTATTGTACCCTTGTCTTTATATACCCTTGATTTTAATTAGGGTGCTAGGATTTGGAAATATTCTAATATCTTCACAGATGGAAGAACAGTCTTAGGCACAGCCTCTCACTGGACAAGGCCCACAGGGGCAGGGCTACACCCCGTGCCTGCGGGGACACTGCCATGGATACTGCACACAGAGGATTCTGCTGGACAGGGTGGTGCTGGGTCATCTCATCTAGACTCTGCTTTTGACAAGAAAGTTGGCACCAGATGACCTTTGAGAGCTCCTTCCAACCTGGTATTCCATGATTCAACGATTCTATGAAAATAAGATTGTTTCATACACAGTTGAAGATACACAGGAATTGAGTGGGCAAAATCTAACTTTTCATGAGAGAACCTACTGCAGGTTGCAAAGTTTGTGTTTCACTTCTATGCAGTTTTTTAAGTTAGGGGGGCCCAGTTCCACAAAAGGGGAAGTCAAGCATATCCTTATCATTGTTGTTGTTTTGAAAGCATAAAGGGATATGAAGCAAAGGGCAAAGCTGAAGAGGGGAGCCTGGTGGTATTCCCCAGATGTGCTACAGATGACAGGAAATTTTGCATTAGCTGGGAACAAAGCACTGAGAGGATGGGAAGCAAACCATGGTTCTTCCCCCTTATAATGGGGTAGCACCCTCCATGTGCCAAGAAGGTACATGGTGGTGTTATTCAGGCTCAGCACAGATTTTGGATCTCAGTGGATCCCAATACCTGAGCAACAGCTTCATTCCAGCAATACTGTGAACATTATGGCAGGAGTAGGCTCTTCTTCTGCACTTTAGGAGGAAAGTTCTCTGTATCTCCATTTTTTTTTTTTATTTTCCTATTTTTCCATCTTTTCTAAAAAAAATTAAAAAATCCCAATTTTTAACTCCTATCTAATGTTTCATCCTTAAGGATTTCCTACTTGTAAACAAAACGACTGAAAGCTGACAGTTGGAAATGTCATGTCTGCTGTCAACCATTCATGAATAATTGACACTGAGATTACCCAGGGAAAGCTGCAATTATCCTGACTCATTAACATATGAACTAAGCCTGGTTTTGTTCTGTAGTTGTAGGATTTTCCTTTAACTCCTTGATGTAGAAAGGTAAAAAATCCCCAGCCGGAGTTGGCTATACAAAGAATAAGTCGGAATGAATAAACAAAACCTCAGAACTATGAAGACATATTAGAATTTCAAGCAGTGTTTTGTTTAATCTTGTATATACCGTTTTGCTACACTGCCATTTTACAGGGGATATCACTGTGACAGATTTGTGTGCTCGCCTAAGGCTTGGAGAACGGCTCTTTGCACATAGAGGTGTCAATGGGAAGATCTTCTTACCCATGTTCGTATTTTCATGCCCTTCCAGCTGAAGCTGTCTACTCAGAAAGCTCAAATAGTTGGTGATCAATCAGAATTCAAGCAAGCTAAGTTTCCTGGATGATAACAGCATTAAGAGAAGGAAAAAATTTTTTTATGGAATTCTTTTTTTTTAAAAAAAAAAAAAGAAAAATAAGAAAAATCTTAACTTGATTTTAAGACTAAATTTAGCAAATCAGCATTAACCACTGAAATAAGCAGGCGAAGAAAGTGGTCAGGAATTTCACTAGCCAGGAAAAACATTTAAAGAAACAAACTCACAATATTTACAAAGATAATGGAAATTACTAACTGCTGCTCCCAAGCATGTTAAATGCTTTCTCTCAACCTGTACAATAGGACAGACTCAAAATGTTTTAGCTGCTGTGAAAAGTTGTAGGGTAGCCTTGAGGTTTAGGTTAGGAACTGAATTAAAAGTTCTTTTCTTGAAAAAAAAAGCCCTTTGAACTGCAAGTTGAAACCATGAAGCTATTTCCCACAAGTAATTACCAATTTGGATGCCCCTCACTGCTGGTCCGATTGCCTTTGGAAGCACAGCATATATTGGAGGCCATCATATCAATCTATAGAGCTGAATTACAACTTCTTTGGTATAATGAGCTCTCTTTGACAGCTGCACACAGTCAAAGTCATTGTTCAGAAAGGATAACCAAGCTATTGCCTCTCAAGTGTAATACACTTCATTAAAATGCAAGGCATTTCTTAAAATGCACATTCACTGAACTCCAACCCCTCATAAATCTTGTAACATTTCATTTCTTGTTCACAGCTCTGAAATCTTTAAACTTGGGCCTCCGGTAACTTTCTGCATAACCTTAAAACACGTATAAATTTCCCACTTAAGTATTTTTTCTTCTTTTTTGTATAAAAATTGCAAGAGAAAATGACAAACAGTTTGGAAGCTCTTGCTTCTATGATCTTTGCAGCACACCTGTCAAAAACAATTATTTCGACACTGGGTCTTCTCATGCTGTTGAAAACTTCCTGACATCCACCCAAATTTCCCATCTTTTAATTCCATGTCTTTGTTCTGGGTGATAATATCTTGGAAAAAAACCTAATTCTTTCTTTCTTGGTTTATAGGTAATTTCTTTTATGTGGCCTTTATAAGGCCTTCATTCCCCCTTAGGAAATCCAACACTATCCATCTCAATGCAAACAGACAAAATAAGCAAAAGATCCCTATGTGTGTAAAGGAGAACAGGGGAATTATGAAGAAAAAGAGGACCGTTCCTGAAGCTTCCTCTCTGTTTTATAAACACAGTATTTGAAACCTACTGCCAAAAAAATACCAGTAACAATGACAGATGTGTCCAAGGCCAGCCTGGTTGGGGCTCTGAGCAACCTGGGCTGGTGGAAGGTCTCTACTCACAGCAGGGGAGTTGGAACAAGGTGATCTTAAAGGTCCCTATCAACACAAACCATTCTATGACTCTGTGATATCTACATCACTTTCTCTAGTAATTTTGTATTTTTATCCAAGTCTTTTTTAATCTTTGCGTATTTATGTGGTATTTTTACTTCTGTTCTGCATACAGTCCCTCTGGTATCACATAAAATAACCTATTCACTGTTTCTTCAAAATACAATGTGAATCTGATAACAGATGACTGCTGCTCAGATTATTTTCCTAGAGAGGGTTCAGCACTAAGCAATGTAATACATATTACTGTAATGTTAAAATTGTGTATCCTGTATGGCATTCAGAGCCCACAGTTCTCAAGAAGCAGGGCAAGCCTATTTAAAAAATCTTAATATTTAAATTTACACCCACTGACACATAATCTTGTAGTGATCTCTAGAACCTGTTAAACAATAATCACTTTATATAGCTGAATAGAATCATGCATCATTTTTGCCATAATCAACAAATACACTCAATTGCATATAAATATAAGCAAAAATAACCAGTGTAAGTTAAAACAAAAGTAAAATGTTTTTCATATGTTTGTATATAGAATCCATTTGATGTCTCAGAATTTTTCTTGTACTCAATCAGAACTACAAAAGCTTCAGCAGACATTTCTCAGAAATATCTAAATTTGCCTTTTATTGGGATTGATTGTTACTTACATACAGCAATACATACACCTACAAACCCAGCCTCAGTGTGCAGGTTTCAGCACAGAAGCAACCTGAGGGTGGCTTTCCAACCTCTGGAATTTAAATGCCTCTCACTGTGGAGACTCAGAACAAGATGAGAACTCTAACTGAAGATTAAAGTGGAGCACAAGCCTTGCACTCAGAGACATCACTTATTCATGAGCACTTCCATGTGTGATGCTGTAAGCCGGCAGAGCGGGTGTGTTTTACCGCACCAGCCCTAAGCAGAGCTTCATTCCTCTCATTTCTTAAGAGCCAGACACCAAATCCCACTTTTTAAAGAGGCAATTTGCATATACTCTAATTGTCCTCTTTAAATAGTAAACCTTTTACGGGGTAACACTAACGTTGCCCATTTTAAGGGACTGTTTTGCCAGTGTGGAGGCAGCGATTTACACAAAGAGCAGTCACTGGCTTTTATTTAACACAAGAGCAAATTAAGAGAAAAGCAACAGGAAACAGAATGCAAAGTTCTACTTGGGGTCTGTAGTAAAGCTGACAGTGTAGCAGAAAAGACTAATCAGTACATAAGAGATTCAAGGTTGCCAGCAATTAATTCTAACAGCAACTGAGCATATTAAGGGGTCTCGGTCAAATCCTAAGAGTTTTGAAAAAATTTAACTTAATCTTTGCCTTCCACTGAGAGCTGGCCAGGATCCAGACCATCATTGTATGCGGAGAATATAAAATCCCCTTGCACTGTTTTCTATAACTTATTAAGCATATGTTAGGCACCTATGGGGAGAAAAACAGAAAAAAACCTATTGAACACATTTTGTTTCTTCATGGAAGGAGCACCTGTTATTCTTGTCACCCCATTTTTCAGCTGGTTCAGCTCCCCCTTGTCTTAGTCATTCTCTTAGGTACTGGCAAACTCAAGATGTCAAACATCACTTTAATTTTGTCACGCTAACATATTTGCAGCTATGTTCCTGTCACTTTTGAATTCTAGCTTTCAATCAGAAACACTTCTGATTACTTCCCAGCAGAATAATTTTACAGGCTCAGTAAAAAGCCTAATTCCATACTAAAATGATAATACACAGCATTTCTCAGAGAATTATCATTTTTACCTGGCTTCAGTAGCAAATTTAGAGACTCACATATCTAGTGTTCAAGACAATTATGTTATGAAGGCAAATTATTTCAAGTGATGGCTCACAGTATTTCAGTTTTAACTTGTGAGTAAAACTTGAGCGACTCCATCCCTTCTTTTAGTGTACTGAAATTGGAAGAGCTCCAGAGACTCTTTCACTGGCCACAGGACAGCTAGAAATGATTACTGACCTTTACCACAGAATCACAGAATATTTTGAGTTGGAAGGGACCTTAAAAACCATCCAATTCCAACCCCACTGCTCTGGGCAGGGACACATTCCACTAGACCAGCCTGAACAAAGCCCCAAGCAACCTAGCCTTGAACACTCCCAGGAATGAGACACTCCTGAGTTTAATATATTATAAATATATCTTCAACTCAATGTCTTTAGCTTAAACGAATATAAAAATATCTTTGTCTTAACATCTTTAAGGTTGTGTGATCATCTGACAATGAAAGGAAGGAATGCAATGATCTCCAGTGTACCCAGACATGCTGTTTCCCATTTGTTGCTCCTTTCCCTGTTCCTTTCCGTTTATTCTCTGAATCCATCTTTGGCTTTTTTCCTCACAGACTGGCTGTGGAGCTGTCTGCTCGGGAGCCTTTATGGCCATCAAGCAGTGCTGTTTGAATCACCTGACTTTCCTCAACAAGGACTTCATGCCTAGCTCCTCAAAACCTAAACAGACCTTTAACATAATATACTGGCTCTTGCTAAAGGAAATGGAGTTTTGTGGATAAAAAAGACATTGTACATGTTATTACAAGAATTATTATTCCTTCCTAATTCCTTTTAGAACATACATGGAATCATCATTTACATGAGAAAGGGGTTTTGTTGTTTTCGTTGTGGTTTTTGGCTTTGTCGGTTTTTGGGGTTTTCTTTTCATGAACCACCTTTCTGGACATGAAGAAGAGGACGAGTTTTCCTACTGCCTTTCTGTATAAAGTGTCAATTAATTGCAAATTTTTGTGTCTCCATACTGTTAGAAGAAGCAGGTGTTGAGTGCCCTTTTTACTAAACCTAGCACCCTTGATTTACTCAATCTTACTTTTCAGATGCTTTCTTTTAGTCATTTCTTCTTCCTCTGCTATTCTATAGGCTCTGTTCAGTTAACTTGGATCATTTCAGTTCTCCTAAGGGGAGCATGGTGAAATCACAGATTCTGGACAGGATCTAGGATACCTTGAGCTGGGAGGAACCTTGGGAGGTCTCCAGTCCGACCTGCTGCTTAAAGCACTACATCAAGATTGGGTAATATTCTGTGTCCACTCAGGTTCTCTAAACCCCTGAGCAGCCCCAGGTAAAACTGCTGAGGCCCAGTGAGTTTGCCAGCACCTGACTCAAATTTCTGGTAACTTGTTTCTCATTACAGCTTTAGACTTTTCTCCTTCTAATCAACAGTAGCTGCACTAACTAGGTACATTTTGGTGGGAACTGAAAACTAAATAATCAACTTCCTTTGGCATTCCTTCCTGATAATTTTCTCAACTACCAGACCCACATTTTCTTTCACTTTCTTCTCACAGCAATAGGGGATGCTTGCTGTTAATCCTGCTATCTTTTGGGATCTGCAGTTTCTGTATGCCTTTATTTTTCTTATTTAAATGGAGGTTGCAGATTTTATATTTTCTGTGTGCCCATTCATCAAAATGTAAGCTAAAAAACCAAAATGCATTTATTTTTCCCATATATTCTCTATTTTCCAGATCTGTAGTTATCTGCAGAACTGTGGATGAAAGAATTTATCAAGTAAGCATATAGCGAAAAATCTAAGAGGAATGTTTGATATATCAAAAAATGAAAATCAGTTTTCTCCCTGCTCTTGCTCCGACTGCAAAATGGAATACACATTAATGTGTTACAATCTAATTTATTTTCTTTTAGAATGATAATCAGGTTCCAGGGTTAGTTTTTCATAGTATATATTTGAAAAAGAAAATAATTCACGACTCCAATTTCCCTTTATCATATTATATTGATAGTGAAGAGATGGGGCTGCTCAAGCATTACAAAGTCATTTTATGTTATTTTGCTGAGACTATTGTTGTTTTATTATTAAATGATTCCTTCTACTGGGTTTTCTTAAATATGATGATTCATATCCTTAATACATTAAAGGATTGTTGTATAGAAATATCTGACCAGAGCAATAGGACTGAATTATGTGTGAACAGATGAAGACACAGCTTAAGTACACAGAAGAGACTCAATCCACAGCATAAGTATAAAGAAAATTTTAAAAAATAATAGTCTTAAGGGTATTAGAGATCTCAGGTCTTATTCTCCTAAACTACAGCAATTCTAGGTCACACTAAAATTGCAAAATAGTAATAAAAATGCCTTGTTCTACTTAGATGGAGACATCAATATTTTAGAAATATCTTAAATGTAAAATACATAGGATTTTGCAAGATTGGTAAAAAACAAGAGCAAAATCTAATTGAGGCCATTTTATAGGTTGTAAAAGAAATATCTGTCCAAATAGTTTTCCATTTCTCTCCTTTTTTTCAGTAAAAGGACCTTTTATTTTTTGAAACCAGCAGGCAAGCCACTTCTCATCAGACTGAAATGCATTTGAAGATTGTGTTTTCAGCCAGGTAATACCAACAAGAGCATCAAATATGGAGAGCATTATTAGTGCTGTTACTAAAGAACATAGCACTTCAATGGAGATGGTGAAGAGGGCATAACCAGTCATTGTGGGAAATAAAAGTGTTACTGCCTTGCACTGAAATGCAAACAGGGCTGGACCACTGGGAGAAGTGAAGATCGAAAGTTCCATCAGGCTCAAACCTTGCGGTTCATAGAATCACAGAATCACAGAAGGGTTTGTGTGGGAAGGCACCTTAAAGACCATTTAGTTCCATCTTCCCTGCCATGGACAGGAACACCTTCCACTAGAAGAGTTTGCTCAGAGCTACATCTAACCTGGCTTTCACGGATGGGGAACCACAACTTCTCTGGGCAAGTGCCTCACCATCCTCACTGTACAGGTCAGTAGTTCCCAGGGCCCTCTTTTCCACCCCTTTAAAACGTGGGTGCAATGTTTCCCCTTTCCCAGTCACCTGGGACTTCACCTGACTGCCACGACTTTTCCAGTATCACGGAGAGCGGCTCGGCAACCGCATTTGCTGACTCCCCCAGGACTCTGGAATGCATCTTTATGTTCTTCTTCCTTTTTGCAGTATTGAACAAACAAACCAAGAGGATGGAAGAAGTTGATATGCACCAGCGTTCTGTGCAAATATTTTTAAAAGTATATGTGAATGGCCTGGGTTCTTTACCAAAGTGTATTACAACAGTGAGTAGGAAATTAGCTATTTGAGGGTGAAGCTTCTCATCGTAACTCTCTTTTTAAGTTAATCTTTTTCAGCATTTATTATACAAGTTTGTGTATAGTGAGCTTTAAAGTGCATAGTGGTTGGTCAGACAAGAGATCATTTCAGCTCCTTTGAGACAAAACTGTTTCTTAAGGGCCCTCTTCATCTACATAAATTTGCATGATTGTAACAAAAAGGATCTACAAAAATAAGAAGAACCAGTATTTTATAACTTGCAGCAGAGGACTTGTGGTTCATCATTTCTGAAAGCCTGGAGTTGATAATAAGCCAATTTTACTGTCTGAAATCAAAAGGGTAAATAAATGATGTGTATAGAAAACATGTGAGAAAGTCTGATACTCCAAATGTCTAATCACATGGTTTCAGCAGGAGGTTAGGACTGTAAATAGGAGTTAAGAACTCCTGCTGAACCTGGAGCATGGTTAACTTTATATACTTGAGTAATATTTAAATTGATGGGAATTCAATATAACATTAAGTAATCTTATATTTAAAGGAATAAAGCTGAGATTATTCTTCTTGGTTATGTGCAGTTACTTACACATCATTTGATATTCTTTTATTTTCATATCATTTAAATTCACATTTCGGTTTTCCTTATGGTTTGCTGAACTGCATAAATGTTTGGTTTATTGATATTTTGTGAATAATGAGGTCCACTAGTACATTCTTGTACTATAAATACCAGCAAGCTCCACACTTATTCAGCACAATATCTCCTTGGGATTCTGAGTTGCTAAATGAAAGAAATTTGATCCTAATGATATTTGAAAATAATGGTATCACTCAGTATTGCCACTTAATTGTAATAAGTAGAAGTATTTGTTTGACATGTCACACTATTACATTTATAGTGGTATAAATACATCTCATCTTACCAATCCATTTATATAATATATATAAATAGTTCCCATATCAAAATACATATTTTTATTAACATATCTCTATCGCTATTTTTTTAATGAATAAAACATTGTTGCTGTGTTTGGTTATTTTATATCCACATATACTAATATTATATTTTTACATATAGTAAATACAGTAATATATAAACAAATGCAGAAAAACTCCATCCTGTTATGAGACAGGAGAAAAAGCCTCACTGTTTTCATCGTCGTCAGACTAAGTAAGGGTGTCCAGGGTTCTGAATCCTGAACAGGAAATCAAGGCTTCAGGTAAATTCAGGTGTCAAAGCCTGAGGTCAGCTATCTCTAGACTAGTATAATCTCTGGGTGATATTTCTGGTGATTAATCTCTGGTAACTAAGAAATATACCAAGCATGTTACATATAGGAAAAGCAAAAGCTTTGTCACAGCTACTTTCATTTGAGAAGGCTGGATCGAAATAAAGTTCTTCCAGCTTTAGGGCTGCTGCAGACCTCTAATTTGAAGAGTCCTACAGACTGAATCACCGATATTGAAAGCCTCTTCAAACCACCATTGAAACTGAAAAAAAAAGTCTGATCTGTTTGCTATTGATAAGATGGTTTTCCTCTATATGTGTGTGTGTATGTTTACCCTCAATTTTCCTTTCTTATTTTCTGTACAAAACTTTGGCACATGACAAGCCAGGCTGTTTCACAAACACTGCAGCTATGGACAAAGGGAACAATGAAGGAAATTAGATGGCACTGTTGTAGCATGACATATTAAATTCTCTTCTAAGTTACAGCTTTCAATTTTGCACTTGTAAAAACATGCAGATCTGTATTCTCATACGGAAAGATGCAATGGGTATGCAGATTGTGACTATCACATTTCAGATGTGAGGTTTCTTGCAGCAGAATCTGTTTCTTTAGTAGTCTATAAAACTTTTACAAGATTTAGTCTGGGCAGACATGGTTGTCTGAAGTTACCCTTTTTTTGCTCAAATTATCCTTAGTCAATCACAAAATAACTATGTTTTCTGTCACTCTGAAGCTTTCAAAATCTTACACTGAATCTTATGGTACAGAAACATACCAAGGAAGGTGACATACTGCTTTTCCAAGGAAGAAAATTTACATTTATAATTATAGGTTTCAACTACTTTTGCCTCTATAATGCCATAGATAAGTGAGAAATGACATTTTAGTCTATTCCAAAACATTAATGATTTAATGCACCAGAAGGCTACTACTGATGTTTGAGCTTGTCCTAGGTATAAAGTGGACAATCTGTAACAGCTATGGCATAATAATATTAAATCAGCATTTGCACTCAACATTTAATAACTTCTCTAACAGTTAATTAAGACAGTATCATTGTGACCTACTAACCTTTGGTTTCTCTGATAGCATTAAAACAAGAATGTTATCAAGGCTGCATTGGAGACTTCTTTTTGTAGCCTTTACGTAGAAAATAATAGCAGACTGATGTGGTTTTACTACTGATTTTCAACCCCACATATCCAGGAGGTGCTACCTATAGGAATCTACAAGGTTAGCAGTCCCAGAATGGTTGAAGCAATGATCTGATTTTTATTTAGTGCAATGATACTGATTCTTTATGTTTTAGGCAGTGCCATGCTTTCAGTTGCAAGACAGCTTTAATTCTGATCTGACAGTTTAATCTTTCACCCAAAAAGTTGAGCACCGCATCATCCATGTGTAACTTCAAATTTCACAACCATTTAAAGGCCACAAAGGTATTGTCATCCCCACTGATTTTATTTTCACCCTTTTAAAGCAATTTGGGACAGACTAAGAAAAAAATATTAATTCTAATCCATAATTATTCTCAGGTATTAACAAAACTACTTAACTGTAGTAAGGAGGCTCAAATATAACAAAAAAGTTCTTCGCCATCAGAACCAAATAAATAATATATGGGAAAGAACTGATTTCACCGGAGTCAGACCCGAAGCCCGTTAATAATTCCTGCCTCCAAATTTGTCTATAAACATTAAACCCAGTAAAATGCCACCGTACAAACAGTAACAGAGAAGGTAAGCAAGAAAAATATCAAAAGAAAGTTCACATAATAGGAATATTTTTTCAAAAATGTTTGTTAGTTTAGTTTTCAATATTACCCACTTCAATGGTGAGTCATAACATCAAATGCAGCAAAAGGCATATATGACAGAAAAATTAATATAATTTCAGGTCAACTGAATACATCAACTTGGTTATCCAGCAACAAACTACAAAAAACATTTCTCAAAATCATCAACTTTCATAACTTTGAGTCAGATTACCAGAGCACTACTTTTCACCTGATCTCATTTTTCTCTTACAATTACTGTTAATCTTTGAGAGGTGGGATTTTTTCATTTTTTGGTTCAGGATATTGTATTTTTGAAGCAAGGAAGAGCTGCATGATATGGAATCTTGCCAGCTTCCGATTAACAATAAAAATGTTAAGAGTATTGGACTGTAATATAATGATAAGATTAAACTGTGAAACAGGTTTGATTATAAAAGACCTCATCTGCAAAAAAGGTAATCCTGATGTAAAATGTTATATATGATGGTTGAGAAGAAATAATAAACCAACTTATGCATATACTAGAAGTTAAAATATTCAATTATATTTTAGAAGACAGTCTTATCAGTGAAACACACTTGCTCTACCAAAATAAAAGTTGCATAATTGGAAATGAAAAATTTATAGCTGTGTCCTTCAACTTTTTCCAAGGTGCCTGTTGATTTTTTTCTGGAAGAACACTTATCTTATTTCAGGGGAAGGAAAAAGAAACCAACTTTTACTTCATTCAGTTATTTTCCTCTTAGCTACACCATTCCTTTAAACGTCTCCAGCGCAGATAATATTTTACGATAAGTGATAAACTGGTAACTCATGGACCTACATGAACATTTGCTTATTCGTTTTGGATATGGAAAAAAAGCAACACACAGCTTTTCTTTACACATGCTTTTTGGCCTGTTTTGAAGGTGTGAGCTTTATGCTTTTGTACAATGTGGTTTCAGGTGTCATGGTTAGTTTATTCAGGTTTTTATAGACATCGCTACCTCCTAATTCAGTTTCCAATACAAACACAACATATTAGCTTCTGCAGAATGATCAAATACAGTGGCTGTTTGAATTAGATAAAATCAAAACATTAAATTTGCTGAACGGTACAAATATTTGACTGACAAGTCTTTTACTCATCTCAGATTCAGAAGAGGTTTTGTAAAACCCTTCTCAAACCTAGAACAAACTTTAGGACTTAATCCCACTAATCCTCCAAAGCTCAAAAACATAAAAAAATATCAAATTAGTTTTGCGGCATGTCCTGTTGGTCATGCAGGTCAGCAGATTGAGGCTGCAGAAAACAAAGTGGTGGGTTAGCGGGTCAAGCTGAAAGATGAAATGCATTTTATTGTGTCCCAGGATCTAACCAGGCAATTCCTCTCCAAGAGATTTCAAGCAGCCGAGGCTCCCGGAGGCTCAGAGGCGTCACTGGCTGAGTGCATTGGTAACCCCATGCTGGCAGCCCCTCCCTCCTGTGACTGATTTCCTGGTACCAAATTAACAAACCCCTCTCATCAGTACTTTTTAATTTGGTTGCATTAAGGATGTCTCCCGTTTTTCCGCTCAAGGCAGAAGTTCTTATTCTTTAGGCACCTAAGAACATTGCAGTGGATACAGTTTTAATTCACCAACACTAGGTTTTCTGACCCAGCTGAGCACACGCAGACTTATGCATGAAAAACCCAAATAAAACTCATTGGAAGAAATGTGCAGTTAGAACCTGGGAGCCAAAAGTTCAGTGGGAAGTCCCGGTCTTCTTTGGACCATGAGAACAAACCACTTGCTGCTGTGAACTTACAAACACTACTACTTCCATCAAAACTAAGATTACATCTTCTCAGATGAATGGTAAGAGATACCATAAGCCACAATGTTAATGAAAATATCTAATTTTATGGTCTGCTACCACCACAGTTTTCAGGATTTCAGGAAAATATTTTTGTTTCTACTCTAATTCTATTTAAGATATTGTATTGGAGCTTTTAATTTAGATAAAGTGCATACCCTCATATCTGAAATTAAAATACTCATGGATTTTCTAGATCACTAGGGAAAGCAATTATATTACATGCTAGTATGCTGTTGATCCTTTATAGATGTTTAAGCAGCACTCAGCATTTATTTTCCATTTGGCTTTCTGTATCTAATGAGGAATTCTTTAGTGGATTTCCCTGTGAAGTGCAGTAAAATACAGAGAATATTGAAAATAGAGAACTGGAGAGAATACTCTTCATGTTGTATCAAGTTTACTCTTCTAGACAAGCTATTTTACATGAAATAACGCAGATATGACTGCACCTTTCTTTCTCCATGGACAATTGGCACTGTTCTAGTTCAACAACAGTCGGTTTCTATGTAATACTATATTGGTTCTGTTACTGTAAATAAAAAAAAGTAAGATAAGCTTTAATGTTCTTTTGAGGAGACAGAACAGGACGTGTATGACACACCATTTTGCCCACATGTATAAATGAACACAGACAGGTACTATTTGTTTTGGTTTTGTTTTGTTTTTTTTTTTTTTAAAAAAAAAGACAGCTAAATGTTCAGCAGACCTTGATTTTGGAAGAATGCTCTTCATAAACACTCCTGTGCATAACTTCACGGTTAACTGAAAATATGCTAGTACAGCATCTTTACAGGTTATTGTTACATGGCTTGCAAAAGTCTAAAGCTATTCCAAATGTCAACATAAATGCTAAGAATACCTTCAGGCTAGGGAAAAGCCCACTAGGTCTGGGCTCTTTTAATTTAATTTAATTTAATTTCATTTCATTTCATTTCATCAGACTTCACTCAAAGTAACTAAAAATCTAAATTTAACTTTTATATGTAAAAAAATATTTTCATTTTATCAACTGTCACCTGAATTTTGTATTCTTTTCCTTACTTTCTGGTCTACGTAGCACTACAGTCTTGGGGAAGAGCTGCTGAAAAGCTGCCCAGTGGAAAAGGATCTGAGGCTGATGGTTGAACATGAGCCAGCACGTGTCCAGGTGGCCAAGAAGGCCAGTGGTATCCTGGC
>VYZT01018174.1:0-33154 GCA_013400735.1 Pomatostomus ruficeps | reverse complement strand
GCACGGCGGGCGGATGGGGCTCCCCGGCTGTAGGTCACGGCTCTGCCGGTGGCCGTGAGCGATATCCCGCTGTGGCTCGCTCAGACCCCTGATACTGAGCTACGGGCTTCTTCTGTCTGTGTGTTTATTGCAGACCTTCTTCCTATAGTGCAGCTGTTTTCGTCTGTACAGAGCTCGGCGGGATTTTCCTTTTTCTGGTTTTGCCTGTGAATCACCGGGACTCCCGTTTCTGGGTGGAGGCTCTTCAGGGCAGACGGTGCTTCCCTGTTTTCCGGTCAGATTAGTCGGATTTCCCCCCGGCCCCCCCGGGCCGGGCTCTCTAAATAGTCATGTAGTTCACATTTATTTCTCTTGTATGTTAGGTAACGCTAACTTCCGTCGATTTCCTTGCTTATTTTCCTGTTTGTCTTAAAAGCACACACTAAACAATATGCCCTCGCAGTCGTAGGAGTGACTGATCGGGGGTTTGTTAGGACTCACAGGTACCAGCTAGGTCTTTGATTCATTTTTATTGTTGGCGTTTCATTGGGACTTGCAAACATAACATTGTATTGGGGCTGAATTTGTTAGGGTTGGCTTGGTTTGAATGTGTGCTGAGATTCCCTTCTAGCCATGAGGAGTTGTACAGCTTAAATAGACAAGATGTTGAGGGAGGAGCAGGAGCAGTGGGGAGGGAAAGATGCGAAGCACAAAGATTAGGTAATTTGGCTGCTCTTCCACACGAAGTATCAAAACTGGGAGTGGAACCCATGCTTGCTTTATTTTTGGACCTGTGTCTCTTTCCGGGTTGTTTTCTTCCCAGAACATTTATGAATTGTTCGTAAGTCACTCTCTCCATCAGCCTGCATTGAGGTCTTTCATACTTTGTATAAAAGTAAACTCCTGAGAAAGAGAAAACTGTCAGTCAAATCTTTATTTCCTTTGATGCTAAATGATAATTTTTTTCATTTATAAAATACTTGAGGTTTGTCTAAATAATATCAATGTGTCATTGAGCTGTAGGGTAAGACAGCAGAATCAATTCTGTATGGAGGATTTTTTAATGCCTTTTCTGGGTCTTACTTCTCTTGAAATGCAGTTATTTTTTCTATGTAAAAGGAAATGTCAAAGTGTTCTTTTCTTTAAAATACAATTTCCTCTTTGCTATGAGGACTGTGCATGTACTTTACAAAGATGGGAGAACAAAGCATAACCTTCATGGCACTGGTAAAAAGCTTTATTCTCAAAATGAAAAGCTGATTGGACAAATTGCAGGACATAGTATTAAAGTGTTGGGTGGGTTTTTTTTTTAAATTCTGTATTTTTAAAAGACTGAATCATATGTGCCAGCCAACTGCAGTACTGCTAAGAGAAACATTTATGATGATGTTATATTGGACTCATACAATATGAATGAGAGGTTGTAATTTTATATGTAGGTTTTGGTTGTATTTAGGCCAAAGTATGTATACATGGGATGTTATCTCAGGTTTAGCCAGCTGTCCAGATCCTGTCATGGGAAACCCAGGGAAGTCCAGGAAATGAAGCTGCTGCTTTCTGCTGTGTCTTTGCCCATGTCATAAGAGACAATGTACTTGGATTACTTTATTGATGGATATTTGGTATTGAAACTTTAAGGCCTCACTGGGAACCTTTTCCAGTTTCACTGGCATCACCTTTGCTGGGAGGGTTTCCTCCTGACTGAATTGATGCGTGCCTGGTGGGTTTGAGTGCAACAGGTTCTTAGGCTGCAACATGTCCTGTATCTTCACCTGTAGGAGCAACAGGAACCAGGGGGAAAGCGATGAGGTGTTTAGTTTTTCCTCCTTCCTTGAATAGCTTCCCAGTGGATGACAATGAGACTGGTTCAGCTTGAACCTTCTCTCTCGTTCTAGGCAGGTTTTATAACCTGTCTGAAGACAAACCTGTGACTTTTGTTTGGCAGGGTTAAGAGTCATGGGTTGTGTTTGAAAACAATTCAGCCATATTGTGAATGTCCCTCTCGTGTCCCATGACAGGTTGCTTTGATTTCCTCTGTTGGGGCTGCCTGGTGGTGGTGGGCTCCATTCTGGACCTTGGCAGTTTTTCCAGTTCACTGTAACACTTGGTCTGATACATGTGAATTGAAAGCTTGTGAAGAATTTAATGGACTTTTCATAGAATGATTAGTAACTGGTTTCAAAATTAATTTATGATCCCACTGTTCTTCACCTAACAAGAATGGTTGCTTCTTTGACAATGGAGAAACATTTCTATGCGTGTTGCTTGTAATAGGAGGGATGGGATCCACAGAAAAAGGAGGAAAGTGCCCGTAGTTATTGTAAGGAATTTTGCAGAATATTTCATGGAATATACCTATAATAAATTAACTTCTCCTTTAGGGAAGAATGCATTAAGTGGTGATAAGCAGGTTCTAGCAACACTAGATTGGATTCCTTGTGCAAAAATGCTCCAATTTGTGGAAATGCTGTGGAAGTTTGCCAGCCTGGTGCTGGGGAGCTGTCAGGTTCTCAGGGCCCTGATTGAGATGAATGATGCCGCTCTTTTCAAGTGTGGCTTCATAGCGCTTGCAGATGAAGGCGTGCAGTGATGATGTGTTCTATATTTGCCTTGCATTTTTGACATTCTACGTCTAATTTAGTATGTTTTTTATCCAACAATAAGGAGAGGAGGTAAACCAAATCAGGCTTAAACTGTTTCCCTGGTAAGGTTCATAACAATTATCATAGGAAATACGAAAAACAAGCTGTTAATGATGCTACTGGCTAAAAATACTTTGACCAACTTAGATTTAATTTATTCTGTGAGTGAAAAAGGATACTGATATGTACTGTGATAGTTCTGAATTTAAGTTTGACTTTATACTGGAGGTGAGAGCTGGGGCAGTTGTGCTAGAAAGGAGTTCTTAGGCTGAAGTGCTGAAGTTGTCTTGAGGCTGCAGAGTGCTGGTGATTTCCCCCAAGTGCAAGGAGCCAAACACAGCGCATCACAAACTGCCACGGCGGCTTTACTGTGCTAGAGCTTTACATGTATATTCAGGCTCTCAGTCCTGCCTTGGATTTCCATACTTGACCTTAATTCCACTGAGCATCTGAATCAAGTGTGTGTGTAATGTCTCTGTGCTCTGGGAAGTCTTTGCAAATACAAAGAAGAGGGACTCAAAAATACTTTTATTGTCCTGTAAAACTTGAATAGGTGGTAGCATTTTTAGCAGGTGTATTCAGTTTCACGCTTGTGATGAGTACGTAGTGTGATCAGTTGAAGTGAGGCAGCTGGACTTGGTACCTACACGATTGCTTTTTGAGAACCTTGGGCCCGAATGGCCCAGTTGGGTGTCAGTGGCAGGGAGTCCCTGCTGAAGGACTTGGTCACGTAGGATCCAGGAAGAGATGATTAGAAATTGGTCTATAGGATCCAGAGATGTTCATCTGGAGTATCTAAATATTCATGCAGCTCTACCTCGTGTAGTCGGGTGGCCTCAGGTGACAAGTTAAAACTTTGAGATGAAGTCACTATTTTTGTGTTGAGTTCTGTAGTACGTTTATAGTCCTGGGAAAATTGTTGCTTTGGCTTGATGTTTTACTTGGAGTTCTGTCAGACTGGGGCCAAATTGCAGTTGTGGCCTGTGGTTTGGTACAATATAAAATGCCTATGACTCTTGATATAATAAGAAAAGCCATTTTCTAAGCATATACAAGTTAGCGACTCGGAAATTAAGAAAAATCTTACTTTTAAAGTGGGGATTTTAATTGTGGTATGTGTCTTTCATGGAAGTGGTGTATCCTTCCTCCCCTTTCCAAGCACTGAACTTGTTTACTTCTCCCTGTATTCCTTTTTCTAGCTTCTGTCCCAGGCACTTAATAATTGTGGAGCTAGAGCTGCAAAGTCGTCTTTTATCTTTTGTTTCTATCTGTGAGTTTGACTCTGAGGTAAGAAGCCAGCCCTGACTTTGGCCAGCAGGGATGTTCCACGCAAGGCTTTGTTCACAGGCTTGGTTTGCTTTCTCTGCCTGTGGCTGTAAAGTGTCTGGACTTTGCTACAGCTGAAGGAGTCCTCAGAGGAGGAGGTCACTTTCTGAAGCAATTTCTCACATCCTGAATGCTTGAGTGTATTTAATAATTCCTCAGGTGTCCTTGTAGCATATTAAGATAGCACTGATCAGAGGCTGTTTAAAGGTTTGTTGTCACAGCATGAGGTGCTGGGCATTGGCTTGGAAGGGCCCATTGGTGGGTGCTGGTTGTGCCCCTGTATTAAAAAAAAAAAAAAAAGATTTTGTGAGATCCAACATTCTAGTTAGGTAAATTTGATGGGGAGTAATTTTCGGGATATTTGCTGTAGTCTGGTTTCCGTCACTATTCACACACGGTTTATCTGCGTGGGATCAAGGGACCTCAGTCAGTGTAATGCTAGAGCTGCACAAATCACAGTTCTGTTTCAGTACTAACACTGCAGTTCTGCAGCAGAAGGACAGCACATGGAGTACTGGAGTCTTCCTTAGGTTGTTTTTTTTCGGGTCTGCCTTTCTGTTTGGTCTGGGAATTTAGTATCTGGAGCTTGATGCAGCTCTGGATACAATTTGCAAAAGCTTCAATGCTTTTGTTGCTCTGTATGAGCTCTTTGTCCTCATTGTCCTGATGTTATGAAAGGTCTTGAGCAACATCTAGATACTAGCAACATTTTGTCGACTTTTGTAATCAGAAATGTACCAAACGTGTCAGGGTAGCCCTTGCAGTCTGCAGTGTGCTTGAAGCACTGTCTGTAGCAAGGTGTTGTGCCATATATAGCTTAGGCAAGGTAGTGGTGGGAAGCACATTGTCAGGAAATTGTCTTCTGAATGCTTTCCAGTATGAAACGCTCTACAAAGTCACACCTTGTCCAACACTGCTACACTCACAAAAGTTTCCTTCCTGGTAAGAAAACATCGCTGTAGTGACTTAACAGTCACTCTTTTGGGACTACCATTGCACCCTGAGACTTCTTTGGTATGAAAGATGTGTAGAAAATAGTAACAGTAGATTTTTTTTTTAGTGCTGACTTTTAAGCTTTCAGCCTGTAGACCAGATCCAGTTCTCCAAAATCAGTCACTCACTTTATGGTCTGTTCTGCCTAGGGATCTTTTAGCTATGAATAAGGATGAGAAATAGATCTAATAAGGTCTTTTTGCAAAATGCTGCTTCTTCCTTTCTGTCCTGCATTTCTTAACCCAGCTGTACATTGGAGTTGGAAAGGCATCTACTGGAAAATCAAGATTCTGGAAAATCCCATCTCATAGAAGTTGCATTTATGGATTTCTTTCCTGTGGACTGAAAGAAATTAGTTTCTTCAAAGGCAGTGTATCTTAATAGCTTGTATTGCTATCAAATGATAGGAGAAAGAGATCCTGTCATTTTGGTTTGCATGCCGCAGATAATGCGTTTCTGGTGGTTTGAGATACCATGATGTGTGATCTTCTCATGCTGCTTTCAGTTATTGTGGTCTATCCTGTGTTTAAAAAATTAAAAATCTACAACTCTTGTGCCTTGCTGGTGGAGAAATGGTATAGCAGATGAAAAAAAAAATGTACTTGAGCAGGAATTAATTGTCAAAAGCACCATCTAGCAATGCAGAATAAAGTATGCTCAGCAGAATTCTGTGTGTGCATGTTCATCTATGCACACACACATAGACAAGCAATTAAGAGTCAGTGATACATTTGCAAGATGATAATGCTACCCAGATTTTCCAGAAACCCTGCCATGAAGGCAGAAGGCACATAATTATTTAACATGGGTATTTTTTACCTTGTCTTAAGATGCCTTTGTGCAAACATGAGATTCTAGCACTGAAACTTCAAACAGATCTCACTCTGTAAACACTTGAAGTACCAGCCTATATTTAGTCCTTATTAAAATTGAGCAGTATGCTGTTGTGTGAGTAATTCTGACAGTACTGGGAAGACTTGTAGGATAATAGAATAAGGTCAGTAATGTAAAACTAATCCCGGCTCAGAGTTTTGCTAGTTACTAACTGTTCAGCCAGTATTCAGGCCAGGAGAGGTGTTCAGGAAACAGGAGGATCAGAGCAGTGTTGTTCTGAGGTGTGGTGCTCCAGGAGAGTCCAGCAGTGCCCTGGATATTCTTGCCTTAGGATATGTAACCTGTGCCACCCTTACACACAAAGTGGATTTAAGCAGATGTAGAAACCCCTTTGAAACACATTGCAAAAGCATTTAGGGGGAGCATGGGATAAAGTAGTTTGAAAAAATGTTGGCTTATAAAGCAGGATGGACTTCTTTTTAAGGCCAAATGGGAGGACAGAGATAATTTGCCAAGAACTGTTGACATAGAATTACACATCCAGTTGTGATATGAAGTAGCTAATATTTCTGCTGGAAAAAATTGTAACTTATTGCATAGGACAGTAATACTTCAGGGTCATGTGTCCACAAAACACACATTTAACTGTGAAACTGGCTTTCGTCACCGTAGAAATATATCCAGAACTCGGGATGGGTTGGAGGAGTGTGTCAGAGGGGTTTTATTGTGATATGGGGAAAAACTGTAAGAAATGGCCATTTGCTGTCCTTGTTACCCTTCTGTTGTTTAATTGTTGTAAAGAAGAAAAGCTCTTGGTTTTTCAAAAGAATTGTCTGTGCACGTGCTTTGGCCTTTCATTCCACCCACCTGCCCCATGAGGGACTTAATGGAGTTCTAGGGTAAGGCAGGGATTGTGATGGACAAATTGAGCACAGGGATGAAATGTTTCAGTTTCTGTCTGGAAGAACATGAGAACAGACTTGTATTTGACTTTTGATTATTTTTCCCCCACGCTACTGCTGAAAAGTCTTGTCATTTTATTTGTATCTTTCCAAGTGCCAGACTTTGATTTAGGCCATGTGACACAATTCAGATTTAGCCAGGAAATCGTTTTATTGACAAGCTGTTAGTTACTGCTTCTTGTTTTCAGAAAGATTAAGTACAATTGTGTACAAGTAACTTGGATAGCTGTAGCTTTAAGTCCCTAAGAGGTTTTTTTTCTTGAGACTGTATCTAGAAAGTAAGATTTTCCACAGAAGTAAAAATAAAATCAGGTGATAAAGTGCTTTTGCAAAAGGATATACTGAAGGCTACTTTTATTAGTAATGCATTAGACATTGACATTATCCAATCTAAGGGTAGCAGTAATGTCATAACATGACAGACTTTTGAAATAACTCTTCAATTAGTAAAATGTTGAATAGTTTGTTCCAGGTTATTGTTTTAAGATAGTAAACATTTGTGCTTTAGTTGAGTGGTTTAAGTACTAAAAATCTGAATGCTGGAAAGTTCAGGTATGAACTGTGAAACGTAGAAGTTCCGTATGCAGTTCATGTGTGTGTTCTCAGGGATTTGCTCAGTGAAGGAACATTTCCAGTCTCTGCTTGAAATACTTTGGGCGTTTGGAGCCCATTTTAGATTTCACTGAGGTGCTGCCATTGTGTTGAGGAATCAAGTCAATGGAAGTCATCTGAGATCTCGGGAATGTTTCTCCCTGTAGTCCTGGTAGTGGCCATTCAGAGCAAAGGGCTGTTGGAATTTGGAGCGTCTCTCTCATGCTAAAATTCCCTTCATTTTGTGTCCCAAAGAATGTCTGAAGTGCAAATAACACTCCTTCAAAACTTAAGTTTTTGTTTGCTTGCGTTGTATCTCAATTGAAGGCTGGTGGTTTGAGTGCCCTTCTAATGTAGTATTTTAAAGTCCATTGTGATAGAGCATTGCACAACTAAATAATGGTACTGCACCCCTTTCTGCTTAAACTTAATTTCGAAAATGATGCTTTTTTTGGCTCAGTTGTTAAATGGAGCATAGCAGGAAAAAATTGAGATTGCAGAAATGCAGTAACGAATGGAATGTGCTTGAGTTTGGTTGGGGTTTTTTTTGTTGTGAAATGGAGGAGTTGCGATGTCTGTTGTGCTTTACCTTGTCATACAAATCAGTCATTACACAATAGATGTGTCTAAAATAATTTTGAATAGAGGTTTGGCTTGGTATTCTGCCTGTTACCTGCAGGCCATCTGAATTTATAGGCCTGGTTCTGTCTGTAGGGCTTTGTGCTTATTAGTAGCAAACCTCTGAAGATTTCAGGGAGTAAATAAATGCAGGAGAAACTCTTTATGAGGGAAAGATAATGATCTGAATCTGACTTGTGAAGAACTGGGTAGGAGTCGATAGCACTTTCCCACTTAATTGCTGGCAAGAAGAGAATGACAGTATTATTTAGGAAAGTTGGGATAGCTTTTAAAATCATATTTGTCAAAACCACTATGAATTAGAGTGATATTACACTTTTAAATGTGGTTGCTTTAATATTCATTAAAAGCAGAGTAAGTAAACTGACAAAGTTTGTGAAAGGTACCCTGGGTATAGCTAGGGAGCAAAATTAGATTTGGTCATTCATTAGTATTTTAAAGACTACGCTGTTCTGACTTGGTGACATAAAGTAGCATCTTAGTTCATGATCCTATAATTTGAGTGTGTCCAAGAGACAGTTTAAGTGACTGCTGTCATGCTAGATTTGTGCTGGAAATAGTTCCAGCTATTAGTGCCAGTTACAGAGCTGCTCTTGAAAGGAAATGGGCTCTTGCTTATGCAGTGGGACTGTTGTCGCATAGCAACTACTGTGCTGAAAGCTTAAAATGAGATGCTCCCTTGAAGTTCACTCTGCCCTAATAATGCTTAATTTATCTGTGCCTTACGCTGCCTTTATCACAGTAGTGAATGTCTTTTATCAGTGCACTCAGTAATGTCTGGAACATACATTTACTTTTCTTTTTCCCCGAGCTTAGAACTGTGTGGTATCGTGCTTTTTTTAGCTCAGTTTTCTGAAGGTTGAGACCCTAATAATGTGATTACTCACACTGAACCAAAATCAAGAGTTCAAGCATCCTGGTTTTTCATCATTTGGTAGTAGAAGAAAGGCAAGCCCAGCATATGTCATGTATGGGCAGGTGCACCTGGTCCTGTGTTGTCCTGAGTGGAGGCTGTTGCTTGGCAAATAAACATGGATGGAATATTTGGCGAGTTGGCATGCTCATTAATCATCATTAATGGTACCAAAGGATGCCACAGGTGGATGACCTGTGGGTATTTGAGAGTCTTGTGGGCAGACTGGGAAACGGGACAGAGAAGGGAAACGGTTCTAGTGAGAAAAGAACTTGTGTTTGCTTAGGAGTCGCATTTGATAGTTGGAGAACTGTCTTATGAAGAAAGGAGGTTTAATGGAAACTTAGGAAGGTGTAGGGAATCCTGGCCTATAGAAGTTGCTTTGAAATATGCTTTGTATGAAAATAACATTTTGCACCCCTTGAAACCTTGTAATAAATACTGACGTGTGTGTTCTCAGGTCTGTACTTGATCCTGAGAATGCCAGCACAGTTCATCGTCATCGTTTCCTCTGTGAGCCTGTTCATGTACCTGCCTGCGTACAGCCTTGGACTTCACGTGTGCTGTGCTCACATTTAGGCTTCAGTGAAGAACTTGCTTAGGAAATGGCATCTTCAGAGCTGCTGAGGAATCTGCTTCGGTAGTGTTAATTAAATATCTGCCTCAGCCAGGACTTTGAATTGTTTATGATACCGTGTACTTCTAAAAAGAGGGTAAATAACATAGATGCATTTAATCCTGTGAGGCTTTGCAAGAATACCTGATTTTCTGAGTTGATAATTTAGGAGCATCTAGATGCCATTTTGGGATGGAACGTGTCCTAGCACAGAGCTCTGTAAAGCATTGTGTTAACCTTGCAGTAACTCAGAGAGTGACGCAGCCGCACTTCATCTCCTGCTCGTTTTAATATAGGGCTGATACAATCCAGGCCTCTTCCTCTGGCTTAAGTAGTTTGGGTATACCAGAGCAAAGTAGTCCAGGCTGTATTAGCTGACAGGAAGCCTTTTACTGTTGGCATGTTAGAGATAGGATTTTTTTAATCTGTCTGGTGGTTCCTGTCCTAAAGAACAGAGTCTGACTTCTGGATAGATATTACGATGCTGTAGGTTGTTGCTGCACAGGGTTACCATAAATATGGTAGGGTTTTAAACTGGTATGCTGAGTAAATCTATTAACTTCTCTGGAATGTATGATATTAAGAATCTTAACTTCTGCAATAATTATGAAATTCTGAGTGTTTATTGGATTTTATCCAGGTTTATATTAAAATTCTTTCAATTTGCAATGTTTTTAAACTGTTTTTTTAATTACAATTCGTATATGGTGACTATATAAAATGGTCCTCTGCATTAATTAGAATGGATTTCTTGCTGGTTGCTTTTTTCGGTCAGGATCATAAAATAAATAAGTGTCATTCCTTCATACTTTCACAATTTACAAACAAAAGGGTGTATTAAGCATCTTCTAGTTCCAAATTATTTTACCAAACTCCAGTGAATTAATCACTGGATGGAAATGGTTGAGGAATGCAAACAAGGTTATACTGCAGCAGATTTTCAGCCCTCTGTCACAAAGACCAGTTCCAATACTTAATCAGTGACTTCTATCACTCAGTATGTATTCATGCAAGCTGTTAAAATAGCTTTACCTATAATAAATTTTAGCCCAATTACAGGTTGCTATAATTTAACACTTAATTTTGTATTCATTTTTTAAAAAACCCTGCAAATTAAAAATATTATTTATCAATTACTATGTAAGAAACTTCCAAGTTTATCCAAACAGAGATGGATTCTGTAATTCTTGGTAAATACCTCTTACTTGCATGAGTCATCTGCAATGATGTTCTGCAACTGTTGCAGAAACTTGCCCATGATAATTGGCGTTTTTCTTGTATTAAAGCTTCGTTTCATAACTTTCTATGTGAAAATTCCCTTGTGCTTTTGGAAGTTTAGATGACTTCCATCTTAACAGTCCATTAATAATTAGCTGCCTTTTCAACTGCTTTAAAAAAAAAAATCTTTACTTTCTCCAATTAATTGCTGCTTGTTCACACGTTTTCTTTTCTAGGGAATTATAAAAAGTTTTAAAGGTTAGGAAGCAACATAATGAACAGCAACAGTAGTTTTCTTTTAGGCATTCTTTCCAGGACACTTAAAAGAGATGGTTACTTTATGGGGAACAGTGTAACTTGGATAAAACACTTAGACTTTAGGCTTGATAAATGTGCAGTTTCCTTTACAGAAGGAATTTCAGCAAAAATGTTATCATTTTCATATAAAATGTCTGAATACATATGCAGCGTATCTAACACGTACAATAAATGCAGCTGATGATTGATAGTGCTCATTATGTCTCACTTGGAGTTGAATAAACCACTCTGAGTTCAATCAATGTCTCACTTTGTGTTAGTAAACTGTGCACAAGATCATCAGGAGCTTGAACCCCCCTGGCTGGATTTGCTGTGATAACTCTGAACTGCTGGGGTCAGAAGTGGGGCTCCTGCGCTGGAGCGAGCGCGGTGCTGGTGGTGTAAACAGAAGCTGTGCTCACGCCGCTGGAGCTGCGGCGGTGCAGGGCTGAGTCTGAAGGCAGAGACAGCGTCGTGTTCTAGCCCACCCAACGTCCTTGCAGTAGAGGCACTTCTGGGGCACAAACCCTGGTCAGGTCCTGGAAAGAAGCAGGATTGAAAGACAGCAAACTGTGAAGAGCTGCCTCAAGTTTCACTAGAGGCTGCTCACAAAGGCCGTCCAGGCGATGATGAGGTGTTTGAGCAGGAGGTGCTGGTGGGAAGGGATAATGCTCCGTTTCTGTGGGGAACAGGAAGTCACTGTCAATGTTAGCCACGTGGGCATCAAAAGAGACCTTAGAGTGTACCAGAAACACAGAATAAAGTTTGGTAGCATTTTTTAGTGTTCTATACACTTGGCAGGTGAGGTGCTTTATACCCACCTTTAAGGACCTGGTCTGAAATTTAGTCCTCAAATGGCAGGAGTGCTTTCTGTGAGTAATGAAAATGCTCTTGGTGGCTGAGTTCAGTGTGCAGGGGTTTGCTTGGCCAACTTTCCCAAATGCTCGAAACATTTGGAGGGGTTCAGGAGTCTTGATCTTCTCCTGGGCAGAAGTGTATTGTGATTGTGGTGATGTGTTCCTGGGTGTTTGTTAAGGAAAATCTGCATCTGTGCAGTAGATAGACTGAGGTGAGTTGATTTCTTGTTTCAGTGAAGTTGTTGGTGAAGGTGAGGAAGTTGTTTGGAAATGAGGTGTGATGGGTTTGGAAAAATGTTTGAAATAATAATTTTTATTTGTAATACCTGGTAACGTAAGTCTTTTCTTCTTTTTTTTTTTGTAGGGAAGCTATATTTTATTATTTGGTTTCCACTAGGAGTTCAAAGGAATTTATTAAATTTTATCTACAGCTCTATTACCTGTGTTTGTTTGTTACAGTAACTTAGCTAATTAATGACTTCACAAAATGTTTATATTTGCAGTTCAGGTAATTTTCAGTCTCCTTATTCAGGCTCCTGAACATCTGGAGGAAGTAAACACAAGTCAGCTGTTATCTTCCCCTTTTTTCTTGTTGATGCTTAGAAATGGAAAAATATCCATTCTGTTACATAGAAGATTTGATTTAAATGAATATAAATTGTTCTGTTGAGAGCCCTCTCTAGACATACTTCGTTCTCTTCAGAATTATGACTAAAAGCTGGTGAGTGGCCTCACATCGTTGTTCATCTGTGTTTGAATAATGCTCAATATCTGCAGTGGAGTATTCCCAGTCCCTAATGAGGTTAGAGTGCCAAAGCTATTGTGGAAATTAGAAACAGAATCACTTGTTTGAAAACCTTCCATTTTCGCTAACTTTTATTTGTTGTATTGATAATGTTCCTAACTGTGCAGAAAATATGACCTTCTGAAATTATACTGACACAATTTAAAGTGGAATTTTCATTATATCAATTTAGTCTTTACATGTAATTAAAATAAGTAAATATTCTTTAAGTGTTCAGTGGAACATGATGAAAAGCTGTAGCTTTTTCTGCAAATATCTTAATTTTTGTAGTTTTTTGAAGGCTTAAGAGATAGGTGGACAAGTTTGTGTGTCCCTTAAGGAGTGAACAGCTTCTGCCTTTCTTATTTTCGAGGCTTCGTTTACGCTGTGTCCTGTTGCCAGACGTTCCCATTGATACTCAGATGCTCTCGTGAAATCCAGTCAGTCCAGGTCACTGATATTGTTAAACTCTGACAGTGATGTCATATCTAAATATGTTTCAATCAGATGTGGTCCAGCTACTCTTCCGATCCCTGTGGCGGTACCTGTTTGAAAAGAAACAGCAACAACAAAAACAGCTCCTCAAGATGTGTGCTCTGGTCTCCTAGGGAACCACATGTCTTTGTTCTCTACTGAAGATGAAAACAGGGATGAAAATTGGTTTAATACCACTGGCAATAACTTAAGATTTTTCTAAAATGCCATTTGAGGCCTTTGATCCTGTGTGAGTAATAATCTGGCTTAATCACAGGCAATATGTCGTAGAATGTGTATATATAAAATTTTGGGAAATTATTTGCAAGTGTTTGTAAAATGGCTAGAAATCTAAAGTTCTGGAAATGGAGACAAATCAAATGGAGACTAGTGAATCACAAGAAACAGAAATTGGGTGGAGCTGATTACATCCACTGCACTTGTGACAGCAACTTGTGTGTTTGGCAGACTGTCACAAAATGCATTTATTGGAATATGAGCACTGTGCTATAGTGATATATTTTAAATTTGTGTGCAGTTTAGGTGAGGATTTCTTCTAGCTGCCTGTTCTTGTAGGTCAGGTGTCTTAGCTCATGTCTTCCAAAAGACCAGATTTCTACTCTCTGTGTTTGGATATCTGTATAAATTTATTAACTTAAACAGAATCCCGAGGCTTGGTACTATCACTGTTCGTCATAAACTTCAGTAAATCAAATTGGCTGAGGCCTCTTAGCTGGAACCAAGTAAGTCCAGAATGGTGCAGGCAGGTGGTGCAGCACAGATCTGTTTTGCCAGTCTGTCCTTTCTGTTCAGTTTTCTCTTGGTTTTGATCTCATCCACAGGATTAAACGTTCAGACTCCCATTTTTAAATAAATGCAGGTGGATAATATGCTTTGGAGGAACTTCTTAGAGTGCTAAACATATTTATGTAATACTGCATACATGTTTATCTCTAGGAGAAGGAGCTACAGCTGAAGTTCCCTCATCTTTCGTGGTTCTGTCTCTGTGTACTCTGGTAGTCCTGGTCATTCTGCTGGCAAACTGTGTCTCCTGCTGTAAAGACCCCGAGATAGATTTCAAGGTAAGACCTGGAGTTACCAATGTGTGTACAAGTGACATTCCCAGCTATATCCTGACACCCAGAGCACTTGATTCGTTGTGCTGAGACTCTGCAGTGTCCCTGTACATCCTCTCTTCTGAAACAGCCAGTGCCTGTGTTCCTACAGGCTCTGAAGTCCTGATGCAGCTGTTTATTTTAACTCATTTGTCCCTGCTGCACTAAGGATCTTTAATGCCTTTTCAAAATAATAGCTAGCTAACTATAACTATAAAACTGTAATAGCCATAAAATAATCAGGATCAGTAGTAAAAGTTACACCTGTGAGACAATTTTGCTGTAAAGAACGTTTTTGTTGTTTTTCTGTGTTTTCTTTTGTTTTTCTTAGTCTGCTGGTGGGGTTTAAGACACTCCTGTCAAATAAGAATACTGAAGATGCATATTCACTGTAGCAAAACCCTTGAGAAATTACCATCAGAGAATAGTTACTTTTGGAACATCTGTAATCAGTGTTCCTAAAATTGAGTTTTGCTCTCATTTCCAAACAGAGAATATTTGGCCTCAGCAGCTCCTGGTAATTCATTCAAAGCCAGGGCTAGCATTTGAAGTAAAAACAAAACAAGCAAAAAACCAACAACACCAACAAAACCCAAACCACCAAACCCACGAAACCCCAGCTAAACAAAAACCCCTTGGTTATTAAATGCAATGCTTTCATCTCTTTAAGACAGGAGTTAATGGAAAATAAGGAATAGAACACTAAATGTCTGTCACTGTCTTTGGAAAAGAGCTAAGCTTCCTTAGCACTGCTCATTCAAACTGAAAGAAATGTATTAGTGCTTATTTAAAGACAAGGATCAGCTTGTTTACTAAGACTTCTTTTGTTTAGGAATTTGAAGATAACTTTGATGATGAGATAGATTTTACACCTCCAGCAGAAGATACTCCATCTGTTCAGTCTCCAGCAGAAGTGTTTACTCTTTCAGTTCCCAATATTGCTTTACCAACTCCCTCCCAGTTTCCATCTCGTACAGGTAAAATACTGGTTTTCAATGCAAAAACAAAAGTAGGCATTTTCAGTGTCAAAAATGGAGTGTGGCTGATTGTTTGACTTTACTGTAACAAATAACTTGTTACAAATTTCCATAAGCTGAGCCAATATATTTTGTAGGGGAAAGGATAAAATGTGAAATATGACTTCTAAGATGTTAACCTGTGGCAGGGTAAGACAAGAGAGCAAAACTGCCTTAAAACCCCCTCTCTAGATTGCTGTCATTATATCTCTGTACACCTAAAGGGTTTGAAGTACTCTGGGACATATGTGACTTCTGCTCTTTAGTGGTTTTCTTCATGGCTAAGTTGTCATTGGATTTCAACCACCACCCTTAAATGGAAAGAAGAGTGAATCCTTTACTTGACAGCAGTGCTGCTGTTCAGCTGCATCACTTCCTTAATGTCACTGTGGAATCTTTGTGCTGTGAATGTGATCTTGGTAAGACAGAGCATTAGGTTTCATCTCCCTCTGTGGAAGGGTTTTTGGAACGTATTCTTTAAAATACAATTTTTGTAAAAGGAAACTTAAGCATCTTATCATATTATAAGCACAGTTTAGCCTGAAGTATTTATTCTCATATTGTGTTATTTCACGTAATTTTACATACTACTTGTGTTGCTTGATCATTAGATGTTCAGGGAAGCTTCTAGCAAAATTCCTGTACAAATCTCAAGAAACTGTCAGTGTGCCTGTAATACAAACGACACAGTTGTACAAATGACTCAGTATTTTAAAGAGTTGGGGAAAATTATGAGTGAAAAATTTAATGTCAGCTCTTCTGTGTAGCCATAATTGTTAAAATGATACTGTCACAACAAGGGCTTTGCCAGAAGCGAGGCAATGCGCTTGAGTGCCTGGATAAAATGTGGTTGTGCTGCTGTGGCCTTCACCATGCTTAGGAGCACAGTGACAGTGAATTATACAGCTCTGGCTCTTCCACTGCAGTAATGCTGCTCTAAATGTGGTTTATGGAAATAAATTGTGAGCTAGAGTTCTCAGACAAGAAAAGGTTTTGTTTACATCTATTTATTAATGCTCCTAGCCAATTGGACAGCAGAGGGATAAACACTGAATCTCTTCTGGTGTATGGGGTCTGCCATTGTGACTGCCCATTATCTGCCAAGATCTGGGTTTTGTTTTCTCTCCTTCTCCTCTCTGGGCTCCTATGTGATGTATTTTTAGTTGTAGAATGTCCTCCTTCCAGATGGTAGCTACAAGTAGGGCAGTTGGGCTGAGGAAAAAAGCAGTCAAACCTTTTCTCTTAAAACAGTAACCCTATATAACTATAAATGCTAAGATGTACAAACAATGAGTTTTGTCTTGGGTTTTCTATTTTATTTACATAGAAAACTTTTGTAAGTAGGTTATTTTCTCTACCCAGCTATGGGCTATAATACACTTTTATATTGGAAGCAGAACTCAGCCTTTTTGCTTTCTTGCTGAATGTGTTTAAAACTTCTGAATTCACGTTTCGTCAGGACGGTTGCTGTGGTTTTGCAGGGGTGTGTTCTGGTATGGTTTAGAAGCTGGACCTGAGTAAAGTTTCACTTAAGTGCTGTTGTCACAACATTACCTTCATACTTCATGTACACCTGACTAGGTTTTGGTGCTTGGGCTGAATGAGTGCACCTAATAGGGAAGAAGTCTTGTAGAAGCTTGCATTATTTCCTCAGCAGTTGCTAACTTTGGCCATCTGAGTGGTTTGATATGTGTTACATTTGTTTCATTGTGTGACAGATGGATCAAAGTCTCAAGTTGCACGTCAGAGTCTAAACTACATCCAGGAAATTGGAAATGGCTGGTTTGGAAAGGTGAGGAGTTATCTCTTAATATTGCACAGATTGAGGCTTATTCCCAGCTGACTAGGCCTCTGTATTTACTTGAAAATGGTATTAAAAAAAAAAAAGAGTATAGAAAAATTGAAGTTGAAATCAGGTATTTCCTTGCATGCATTTTTTAGCTGTAATCACAGCACTAATAAGTACTTTCAAAATTTACCTGTAGAGTCTTACTAGAAACTAGTTAGACATTTCACTTCCATGGATTTGGTTTAATACACTCCTGTTTTTACTAATTCTTTTTAGGAAAAAATTCAAGTAAATAAGTGGTCTTCACTAGAAAACATGTTTTCTGAAAGCTGACATGTAGATCAGTTGTTGAGATTTAAGAATGAGTATTTAATTATCAAAGCTCTGTTTGTGTTTGTAAAAACACCAGAAAATCTTTCCTACAACATGTTTTATCTCTTGTTTTTCTTTGCAGGAAGACTACAAGTGTTTTTCCTTCTGATTAAAGACATAATCTGTTTTTCAGGTTCTCCTTGGAGAGATCTACACAGGCACTAGTGTAGCAAGGGTAATAGTGAAGGAGTTAAAGGCAAGTGCAGGTCCCAAGGAGCAAGAACAGTTTTTAAGAAATGGAGAACCATATTAGTAAGTAATGTTTCACAGCTTCATTCTACTGCGGATGAATTATGGACTTTGCTTTTGTTCAGTGCTATTGTCTCTACTTGCCCTCCCATATAATTGTAATGTTTGTCTTTAAAATGTGAAATACACTCAACCCAAAGCGAGCAAAAGTCGTGCTCACATAACTTAGAGTGTGCTTTGCCTTGCCAGGGTGTGCTGTAAAGGATTGGTCAGTGAGGAGCTTTCTCTTCTCGGTGCTTTCTAACGTCCTGGCTATATTTGCGTTTGGGCTTAGGTTGTTGGCAGCTTTCAGAAGAAATTTCATGCCTTCTGCTGCATTGGCACAAGTGCTTTTGGAGCAATTTAGGAAAAGTAACTGATCTGGCTGGGAATTAACCTCGTTAAAAAAAGGTTTATCTTTTAGCCAGCTCTGTACCTTGGTGTGGCTCATGAACCAGTTGCATGCTTTTATTTTTGGTACGAGCGGTGGTGGGAGGATGGGTGTGACTCTCATGTGGCAATCCTGGCTTTTGTGGGTTTGGGATCCTCTGGGTTTTGGCTGCTGTCAGCGATACACTTCAGCAGTACAAAGGAGGTACAAAGGTACACATGGGATCTGTGGCTTTGGTATTTGCACCTTCTGTTCCTGCCACCCCCCTCCAATGTTAAGTGTTGAAACTTCTGGTAGGAATTTCAGTGTGTTGAATTCTACTGTGATCTTCCTGGCTTTAACTGTATTTTTTCACTCCAGCATTCTTCAGCATCCAAATGTTCTCCAGTGCATTGGGCAATGTGTGGAAGCCATTCCTTATCTCCTAGTTTTTGAGTTCTGTGACTTGGTAAGTGACTTACACGGAATGTACGGGAGTGTTGTGAGGAAGGGGGGGCACGTACAGAACCTTTGGACTGTGCCCAGCATGCAGAGTCATGAGAAACAAAAATTTGGATCTGTGGTCTGGAAAGACTTGGACTGTTTTATTGTAGCATAACACGTTACTAAAACCAAACAAACCCCCAGGTCCGGGTGGCTGTCTAAACCTTGGCTTGGTAGCTGCTTTTAAGGTTTGCTGTGTAGATGACACCCAAAGCAAGGTTCCTTGGAAAATGTCAAGACAGAAATGAAGTCAGAAGTGCATAGACATTACTAAGGAATAAGTCTTTCAGAAATAAGATAGTTTGCATTTATAAATTTCAGCAAGGTCTTTTTTACCAGTTTCACTACTGCAGAATTTTCCTTTAAACTCGGGTGCAAAAATCTGCTTCTAGTTGCCTCAGGCAATTTACATTAGTTAGCATGAACTTGAGTTTTTTGAGAAATATCAATTAATCTGTGACCTTAAATAACTGTATTTTTCCTTGCTGCTCTTTTGCTCAAATGTATTAGCAATTAATGAGGCAGAAGTGCTGATAAAATCCTTCTTTTCCAAATGGAAGAGATGCCTGAACTTTTTAAGTGACTGATCAAAGTGAAATATTCTGGTTTTGCTAACAATTAAAAACTCTGTGCCTAAGGTTAACAGATAAGGTTTTTTATAGCTTTTCAGTGTAGAAATAGAATACTTCTTACAGGTTTTTAAACCTGCTATTCCAATTGGAGTTTCTTTAAAAGGACCCTGCAAAGAGAATTGTATTTTATAGAGTCTAGCAGATATACATCCAAATCAGATTTAATTGCTGCTGTGTTTTCAAATAGTTATGTGATTTAATCCAACTTTAAATTTGAAGATGGAGTAGCTTTTAAAGATTGCCCTACTTTAGGTATACAGGAAAAAAATAATATCCTTGTTTGATGCCTGATTATTTATGCCAGAAGTTGTCATGATCCTGCAGAGTAATCTGGAAAGGATTTTACTTAAGGGGATAAAATAGATTTTCACTTTAACTAGGGGCAGTAGGCTTGACAGTTAAAGTGGTAGTTTTAAAAATTTGAGTGTAGTTAGGTAATTTCTTTGGAATGGAAAATAAATGTCTGGGCTCATTATTCTATTCCAAGTGAAGTAAAACTTGGTTTTAGAAAATTATATATTACAGTCAGTTAAACATAACTTTCTTATTAATGTCTGGCTCACTGAAAGAGTTCTTACTTTGTAGAGCTGGGTATCTCCTAGACATGATAGTATTTTTTTTCACTGCTCACAAATACATGGGGGTTGATCTCAAAAGCTGGTAGATACTTTTGTACTCTTTTTCCCTGAAATTGGGTGAATTGGGGTGCATGGAGGTGCTTCCAAAACACACAGGAGTGATTCTTCAGCAGAAAAAACAAGGAGGGAGTTGGAACTGAAGTGGTTGACTAAAGGTTCCGGTGTCTGTGGTGACTGTTGTTCAGATGGGAAGCATGAGAAACGTGGTCCTGTTTCACTTCCAGTGGTTTAGTGCTGAGCTAAGGCTCTTTCCCTTATGGTGGTGTCCATGCATATCCAGCAAAGTAAACTTGTTTTAATCCCTTGTACTTGTGTGTTTAAGAATTCAGTAGTTCTGAAAAAAGATGGCAAGTTATTTTGAGGCTCATTTGGCAGTGCTGACCTTGTTTAGCAAATTTGGCATATTAAGTAACAAAAAATGTGGCTGTTCTGCTGGCCAGCACAGTCTGGAGGGTACAGTGGTTGTTTTATGCACACTCCTTCAAACTCATGGCCTATCACAGCATGTCCTCCTTTTGCTACTTCTCTTGCTTGGATTTGTAGCCTTTTTAGGGCCAGTTGACCTTGTCTTGGCTGCTCAGGCAGCCCTGTTGGATTATCAGTTCCCAGGCTCCTTGGCATGGAAAGGTCTTGCTCAGAGGCCCTGGAAACTATAGTGCAGAGAAATGAGAGCTGTCAGAGTAGCAATGCTGAATGTCAGGCACGCTGGCTTGTTTTCTTGGCCACAGGAACTCCTGATACATTTCTGTTACACAAGATTGCTGGTTGCATGTGCAAGAACTGTTGTGGCTAACATTTAGTCTATTTTATAATGTAATCCAAGTTGCTCTGTATCCCTCCCTTTGCAGAGCTGGGAAAGAAGCAAGTGAGGTCAGTTGCACACAAGTGATTTAAGCTGTTAAATTCTGTGCTTTGCCTGTGTTACAATTATTTAGAAAATAGTAAATATAAAAAGAAATGCTCAAAAGGGTCTCACAGCCCCTTTCCCCATATTAGTTGCATGGTATGTTGGTGCAGTCTGCTATGAATAGTTAACTGTTCACTGTTAAACATTGCAGAATGATGCCAGGTTAAAAATAGTGGTAGCTGTCTTATTAACTTTAATATATTACTCAGCCCTGTGTGGCCAGCATTTTGTCAGCACAGCAAATCCTCTAATGGATTGACATAATTTATGAGTAAAAGGAAAGTTATTCAAATGTGGAAGTTGCATGTATATTGTGAGGCTGATTTGCCTATCAAATTCTTACAGAAATTCTTCAAGTCTTGCAATTCCCCGGGCAGATGAGATCAGCAGGATGCAGTATTTGCCTGGAATGCTCTGTAGCTTCCTTTAGGGATGTTGCTGTTAGGAGAAGGTGCCTGCTTGCATTGATTGGTTCTTTTTTTAATTACTGCCACTTGAAAACATGTTCTAATGAAAAAAGAATCTTTGCAATGAAAACTTCATAATCAAAGGGTTCAGTGAATCTCTTTAATGATCATGGTCAATATGGATATGAGCCAAAGAGCAGATTTATCAGTGGTGTGTGGTTTGAAAATAAAGAGGGGATTTGTCAGTTTATGACAACTTGGTAGAACGTGTTCAGTAGACATAATTTGGTAACCTCTTCACATTTTTAAAACCATCATCATCAGTGCCTTCTGATTAGAAAGTCATGTCAGCCATTTGTTTGGGGGTCAGATGAACGCAATATGGACCTTGCACAAACAAAATACTTCCAAACAATACTGACTGTAAGTGTGCCCTCAGCTTCTGGCTTAAAACTTACTTTAAAAAATGGCTGAACTGAGAAAGATGGGAAGAAAGGCAAAATTTAAAATTTAGTTCTTCATGGAGTCCCAGGAGGGGAGGGAAAAGACGGAGTGGCAGAGGAGGTTGGAGAGAAAGCAGAGCCTTCCTTAAGCATGATTATTGAGCTTTTTATATTTAGATGTCTCCGCAGTGAATTTTGCAGAACTGCATTTTTTCAGATATATATAACCTTTGATATTTACTGTGTTAAAAAGTCTGTCAATAAAGGGCCATTTTGTGGCTCTCAAAATAGTGCAGGGATAATGTTGCTATGTTGCTACTGTCTGCTTTTGGGCAGGGAAGCATCACAGGATAATTCAGGCCAGCAGGGAGCTCAGGAGGTCTCCAGCCTCCTGCTCAAAGCAGTGTCATCCTGAGGTCAGACTAGATTTCTCAGGACTTTGTCCAGTTGAATCCTGAAAACATTCAGGGATGGAAACTGCATTTACTTTTTGGGCAGCCTGCACTTCTGCTCTTGTCCTTATGTGTAAAACTCTTTTCCTTTCACTCAGTCTGAACTTCCCTGTTTCAGCTCCTGTCTGGTCTCTCTCATCCTTCATCCATGCTCCACAGGGAGGAGCCTGGCTTAGTCTTTAATCACTTACACTGGACAGTTATTGCGCTGAAGTCTTTGTTTCTCCAGGCGGAATGAGCCTGGTTCCCTGAACCTCTCCTCGTGGTGAAATGCTCTGATCCCTGGCTGTGGTGGTGGCTCTCTCCTGAGCTTGCTCCAGTTTGTGCTGTTCTGGGGCAGCCAGTTCTGCACACAGGATCTGATGTGGTGTGACAGGAGCTGAGAGGGTGGTGAGACCTCCCCTGGCCCTGGCGCTGTTTGTGCAGCCCAGGAGGCTGCTCCCACTCTGCTGCCAGGGCACACAGGGTGCATGTGGAGCTCGCTGTCTGCCTGGATCCCCAGGTCCCTTCCTGCAGAGCTGCTGCCCAGCTGGCCCCTCCTCACTTTGTGCTGTTGCAAGGAATTTTTCCTTCCCAGGTGCAAGAGTTTGATTTGTCTTTCTGGAGTTTCATAAGGTCCCTGCTGAAACTTTCTTCAGCTTGTCCAGGTTCTTCTGAAGGGCAGTTCAGCACCTGAGTGTGACCATTGGTTCACCTCAGTTTGGTACAAGCAATGTCCTTTTAAAGCAATACCAAAAATACCTATTTTATTTTTTTAACCTTTATTGTAGCCTTAATTAGACCAGAATGGAAGCATAGAAACAGTATGTTTCAAGGTGCTGGATTTAGTAAAGGTTGTTTTTCTTACAAAAATATGTGCCTACATGAATAATTTACTAGATAAGGGATGTCACACAGCACTGCTGTTACTAATACATTTAAAAATTAAAAAGTAATTCCTGGGTGCGTTTCAGGCATCCTAGGAACTTAATCCACCTGGGACAAGCCCTAAGCAAGCAGTTGCTGTTTCAATGAATGACAATTTTAGAGAGTTTGAGTTTCCTCAGGCTCTTGCTGCCACCTACAGTCAGCTCAGCTGGGTGTTCAGGGCTTGTATTCCTTGGGCTCTGCCCTTTGGCTTACAAACGCTGTTCCTTTCTTAATTGTTTGGAACTCTGCTCTGGCAAGAGCTTCCTGGGCCAAGATTTAGGAAGACAATGGACATAGAGAGAGCCCAGAATGTTATGCTGGTGAAAGTGTGATATATGTTGTGCAGTCTCAATACAGAAATGTCTTTGAAATAATTTGCTAACCTTTCCTAAAGTCTGTATTTTAAATAACAAAAGTACAGGAGTGCTGGGTTAAAAGTCAAACTGTGAGAAAAGGAACAACAATGGCATGAGAAACTTGTTCTTTTCCCTTGCTTGGATTCTCTACTACACAGGTCTTCCTTTTCCTGAATGTTTGGACAGTATTCAATTATTTTCCTCTATTTCATAGCTGTTCTTTTTTTAGTCTTTTATGGAGTGCTTCTATGGGCTCATTAATTACGTGTCTGTTGCTCAGCATTGCCTGGGTTTGTAAAACTGCTGCCATCATCAGAATTCTCTGAGTGGAATGGGGAGTATTACCATGCTTTTTATATAGAAACCTCTGGTGAGCTGGCAGTGCTTGAAACTCTCTTCTCTAGTCTCTCCCTTCCATCCCCTTACAAATTCCAGACAGACAGCTTTGCTGATTTGGAGCACTTGAAACCTCATCTCATTTAAAAGCAGAGGCTCATCAAACTGTTTTTTTTTTAACAGAAGTTATTAATGCCTGACAGGTTTTATGTGGTAGTCTGATCTAGGATGTTAATTACTAAATGATTAGACTAAAAACCCTTAAGGACAATACCATATGACTTATAAGATTCTTTATGGAGACTGGAAACCTGAGGAGCTTTATTTTATTAAGCATAAATGTGGTAAATAAGTAATGTGGTCAGTTGGGTCTTTATTAAAAATAAATTTTTTAGATTCAACCAACATATAAGGCTAATAAATACCTTCAACTTCTTTTACAGGGTGACCTGAAAACTTATATCTGCAATGAGCAGGAGCCTGTGAAAGGAGAGTCTCAGATAATGCTGCTCCAGAGAATGGCGTGCGAGATCGCCGCTGGCCTCGCTGTGATGCACAAGCACAACTTTGTGCACAGGTGGGCTCCCAGAGAAACTCCACTCAGTCATGGTGCACTCTGGAATTCAGCTGGGTACTCTCACCAAAATCCAGGGGTGTTGAAGACTGTGTTTCCACAAACTTCTGCGTGGCTGTGGCATAGCCTGAGGCAGGAAGGTGTGATGCTAATGAGGGTGCTAATTGAGCTGCAGTGGTGTGGTGTTGCAGCTCCAGCTGAAAGCTGATCACCTGCTCTGTGGGTTTGCAGCCCGCAGAACACCACCTGCAGCCAAGCCAGTGCAAATGTAGTTGTTTGATTAATTCTTGGCCAAGTCAAATTTGTTTTGTTTATTGTGGAGGAAGGGATGTTAAAATTCAGTTAGGATGAATCTTGCCTGCTGTGGATTTTTATTAGATAATATCAATTTAGAATGTCTCTTTGGTCATCTGTTACCTTTGGTACTAAACAGGGGGGAAAAAAGCCTTTATAATGTAGTTAGGGGGAAGCTGAGTTTAGAGGGAAAATCTGACTGAAATGGGTATTCTCTCACTGAATTGTTGTTCATGTAACCTTTTAATCCTCACTAAAAGAGGTAGTCAGATTTTGAAGTAATCATACGAGGAGAAGAATTTTGTTCCCATCGGGGCAAATGCTAGATTTATTTTCAATTAATATAATTATTTTTAATCAAAGTTAATGTAGTCAATACTGACAGAATGGCAGTAGTTGCAAAGGGCTGGGAAAATTTATTCATGAAACTAATTACCCAGAAAAATACAAAAATAATTTTTTGGCTTTAAGTATAAAGATGTTAAGGAACTGGAAGTCATTAACCTCTAAATGACTAAAATATTAAAGAGTACTCATTCTCCAAATGTGGCTTACCTGGTGAAACCTTGGCTACCACAAGACAGTTACTTTGTCAGTCTGTTCTTTGCTGTAGAACCCACCAGCACTTGCATCACCCTTTCAGCAAGTCAGGAGCTTGTGTTGGAGCTTCTCAATGCACATCTTGCTGCTTAGGGAAAGCAGAGACCTCGTGCTCAGGGAGAAATGAGCTCTCAGACCTAAGTCTTAAAAGATGCAGGTGTAAAACGGCAGCAAAAGCCTGAAAAAACTCCCAAGCCTGGTCTCAGCTAGTGGCTGAAGAACAGAGCTATTATTTTAACACATTTAAGAATTTCAAATGACTTGAAGGTAGTACCAGTTGTACCAGTCTAACTGAGGCATCGGTTTCTTGTCTTGCAGCAGTATGGCTCTGTAGGTATTAAATTTAACAGTACATTTCCAGTGAAACACAAATAAACTTGGTAAATAATTATTCTGTGGACCTGCAAGATTCTCATTGTAATGTTTACTTCTAGCAACACTATCCTGATGCTGTCAGAGTAAGTGGTAAAGCTCCAGCATCAGTGATTTTGTTGTTAGTGGTAAATTCAAGCAGCCAACAATTTTTCTCTTCCAGGATAGTTATTTAAATAGTATGAAACAATTTGGCAAGCTCTGGGACATATTTGAAGGTTATAGATGTGTTTCTGACCTGTGTAGTTCAATGACTCTGGAAAGGAAAACATCATCATCTTTCTTTGTAGCGGGCAAGCTGTGGCTTTCAGACCATTTGTACTTCAGAGATTTTTTTTTAAACCACACAGAAGCAAAGGTAGAGTTCTTCCAGGGCACTTAATTGCTTGGTCCCCTTCTGTGAAAGTGAGAAGTAAAATATTTGAGCAATTAGTCTGCCGAGCTCTTTGCTGTCGCAGCCACAGTTCCAGCTTCATTAAACTTGCATGAATTTCTGAGTTTGCATGATGGGTATTCTTGGTATTATTACAGAAGCACTGCTGGTTCCTGAGTATTTGTGGTCTGGTTTATGGTAAAAACTGGAATCAAATTCTGTATTTATTCAGGAGCTTTGTGAGTTGTTTATTAGAGGACTTCCATTAAATACGTTACTTTTTCTGTTGGTCTTTTTCAAAGACTGTAGCTCTGGCTCATGCGTAATGTATGCGTTCGTTACTTAAAGAACTTAACTATAGATGTAAGATATTACTGGTTGCTTAGTATTGTAAATTAATATTTAAGTCTAATCTGAATTGTTGATAGATTTTGCTTATGACAATTAAAATGCAAGCCATGCAAGGATAGGTGTGAAGAGGGGTGACATCACCGTAGCATGTGAACAGCCCACGTAATCTCCATGACAGGATTAGGAGCAGAATGGAATAACTGCATGGAAATGCTGTGTGTAGTTTGGATGCTTAAGAGTCTTTGCCACTGCATTAGAGAAGTGACTGCAGCATGAACTTTTTTGTACAGGACAGCATAATAGCCCAGGGTTTTTGTATGAAATCCTTAAATGGGATTGCCTTGTCACTGTGTTGAGTTTTCTTTGGATTCCAGAATGCAGAGTCTGCTTGGCTCTGTGGCTCTAAATGAATTCTCCTTTGAAGCAGCAGGAGTGCCTGAGGGAAATCATAGCCTTTTGGCACAAAACAAATCTTGTCCAATAAGTCCTCTCTAAGGAGAAACCCTGTCAGTGTTTGTTTTTTCTGGAGGCAATGAGTGTTTGTATAGAACTGTAGTGTCTGCAGTATTCCAGTGAGATATGGAATCAATTGTTGGTATGTGTAGGTTCTAAAACTTAATGAAAATGTAAGCAGCAAGAAAACTATCTTAATGTTTGGTTTAGATCACAATTACACTTTAGAAACTCATCTCCCCAGTTCCTGTGCCTGGGTTTGCACTGCACGAGTTGGTTCTTCAGAGTGCATGGACTGGTTTAATTTCTTCAGAAGGGGATCAGGAAGGGAGCTCCAGGAGCTCCAGGAACACACCTTTCTTGCACCCAGCTTGCCTCAGCCTTCAGTAGGATTTAGATCTATGGGATCAACCCACAGCCCATGCCCATGGGATTGTTGAAGTGTATCCAGAGTGGATGCAGAATCCTTAGCACTGTTCTGTGTTACTGATCTGCTCCTGTTACTTGCAACTGTAACCTGTAACTGTGCATAAGTCCTTGATTTTTAGATGCTAATGTTTTGAAAAATAGTTTTTCTGGCTTTTCCTTTGATACTTTAAACTGACCTGGCTGTTCTAAGAATGGTCACTTCTGTTAACCCATTTGTCTTCAGTTGCGTTGCAGACCTCCTGCTTTGTCTCACCATGTCTTTGTTTGCATTTGCAGTGACTTGGCCTTACGGAATTGCTTCCTTACATCCGATTTAAATGTCAAAGTAGGAGATTACGGTATAGGCTTCAGTAGGTATAAGGTAAGTTAATCTAGTCGTGGACCGTTTTCTTAAAGGATTCGGGGCCCAAGGGTGCAACAAGCACACTTGAAAGTTGTCAACTGATACTAGCTTGTCCTTTATTTGAATAATGAACTTTCAGAGTATTACTGGCAAATAGCTGCAGCAAGTTCATGTACCAGAATGGGTGATCTTTCTAGGGATGAGTAAAATTTACGCTTCTGGAAGCTTCTGCTAAATCTACCTTTTTTTTGGTCCTACTTACAGTAGTCCTAGAATTTTAAAAAACTCATTTTAATGTATTTTAAGGACGTATTTGAAAGAAAAGTTTAAATTTCTTAATGAAAATATTCAAAATATTAATGTATACCAGGAAAGTAAAAAATTAAAAGCATTAATTAAAATATTTTGCAAGTACCAAGCCATCAACAAGAAATTGGCATTCAAGTTTCTGCTACGCAGCGACCAGTGAATGACTTTCCTCCATAGCCTTATTCTCTGCTACTTGGGGAAATGGGATTTTTTCTTTTAAATTCTAATTTTTTGCATAGGCATCACATAAAAACGTATTAAGGAAAGAACTGTCAATATCTGGAAGTTGATGCAATGTATGTTCAGCTTTTTTCTGGTTTTGTTTTTTTCATTTTAATCAATAATTTAGGAAGATTATATTGAGACAGATGAGAAGAAACTTGTTCCTCTACGATGGACTGCACCTGAGTTAGTAACAAGTTTTCAAGACAGACTGTTATCAGCAGAGCAAAATAAATACAGTAACATATGGTATGTCGAAAGCTTTAAAATTATTTCAATGAGAGATTTGTGAAAATATTTTCAAATATTACATAAAGGAGTAAATAATATTTAAATTGGCCTGATGCATCAGATGTACTGTAGGTTAATCTCTGTAAACCTGACGCTATATCCTGCTTTGGAAAGATGCTTAGAAATCAGTTGAGAGAAAGTTAGAGCAAGCAAAAATATTTAGCAGAATAATAGGTGTTGATACTAATAAAAATACCTTCAGATATTTATAAAGGAAAGAAGTGGTAAATGTTTTTTCCAAGAATAAGTAGCTGTGGGTGACATAAGAGTTGATCCCACTGGAGCCTGATTAAGTTCAATTGGTAGAGCAGTGGCATTTTAATTAAAATGTTGCGTTCTTGCTGCAGTATTTGAGAGCAGCAATTAACTGATGGTTTCTGCTGCCAAAGAGCTGACAGACAATGGCTGGTGAAACTCTTGAAGATGAGCGTTTCTGAAATTGCCAAGTTCCACTTCAGTTCTCAAGCCCCAAGAAATTTGGATAATGGAAATTGTGGATTAGGCTAACATTGCTGAAAACACTGTAGTTAATTCCTGCTTTTATATCCGAAGGATATTAAATAGTAAACTAGGCTTTGGTGTTTTAAACGTAGGGTTGCAGAAAGCAAGTGGGATAGATAGAAATTATGTAGATACTAATTTGCTTCCATCCTCCAAGGAGGCTTCCTCAGTCCTTTTCATCTGGACTACAAGCAGCCAGGATCTTAAGGTTTCCAACTTGAATTTTAGTGCCTCTTATGCAGAGCTGCTTTGAATAGGTTTGGAACACCAGATGATTCCAGACACCCCTTGCAATCTAAAGTATTCGACACGCAGAGTCAGTTACTTTGCATTTTGAGCACAGGAAGGTTCCCTGAAGCTGAGCATTGACTGTAATCACTGAAAGTGTGATTAGTGTTTGATACAGTTCAGATGCAGCACTGAGCAGAGGCAGCCTTTGACTTCTTCAGCTTGAAAATAAGGAGTTCTGTGAACACTGGAACCAAGATTAATTTTCTAGGAGTTTGACCTGTAACTGCAATTTTTCATGAAAGCTTTTTCTCTTCTGTTGGACTAACTATAAGGTTTTTAAATCTCATTTTGTACACCATATAAGAAAACCCCAACATTTTTTATTTTAAAATTGTTTAAAAGATAATATTGTATTATATGTGGGGTTTTTTCCATGATCAAATAATTTGAGACTTATATTTTGTTGCCTTCATTGTTGTTGCCTTCAAGCAACTTTATTCTTCAGGCTTTTAGCATTCTGTCATATAAAATGAGTTAACAAGTTCTGAACTTATTCTAGAGAGAATGGGGAGTGGTTTTTATTTCGTCTTGCCAGTTATGCTTTGCATATCCTTCCTTTCTTAGAAAAGCAGGATCAATAGTTCTGAGAGTGCCCAGCCATTTGCTGCTCCTTTGCAGGTCCCTGGGTGTGACGCTGTGGGAGCTCTTTGAGAATGGTGCTCGGCCTTACTCGGACTTCTCTGACAGGGAAGTCCTGACCCACGTCATCAAGGAGAAGCAGGTTAAACCTTTCAAGCCACGTCTGGAGCAGCCATACTCTGATAGATGGTAAGCTTTACATGTTTCTGTTTGTTCTTAAAGCTGCTGAAGAAGTTTCTCATATGGTCAGTTCTCTTAAATACATTGAAATTGCTACATGGAAACATGCTCCCAGCAAGCAAACCCTACATAAAGGGAGTCAAAGGACTTGCTATAGATAGAAGTTCCTGCCAGTGATACTGGTACTCTGAGGCTTGCTAGTCATCTGAATTCTGTAAATTCCTCTTCTGTGTGAAACCTATTGAAACATGTTTCTGTTTGTGTAGGTATGAAGTTCTGCAGTTCTGTTGGCTGCCTCCAGAGAAGAGACCGACGGCAGAAGAAGTGCACAGACTTCTAACTTACCTCCGCATGCAAAGCCAAAGGGACTCAGAGATTGACTTTGAACAGCAGTGGAATGCTCTGAAACCAAACACCTCAAATAGAGAAGCAAGTAATTCTGCATTCCCAATCTTGGATCACTTCACGGGAGATAGGCTTGGCCATGAGCTGGAGGAGGTTCTGACTGTAACGGAAACAAGCCACGGTCTGAGCTTTGAATACATCTGGGAGGCAGCGAAACACGATCACTTTGATGAATGTGGTCATGTGAATCCTGATGAAGCCATGACCTACACAAGCATTTTCTATCCAGTGGAGGTTTTTGAGAGGTCGCTTTCAGAGCAAGGACCAGGAGCCCAGGATGGAAGTGGTCAAGAAGCATCCCTGGCTGTCCCTGGGGTGTTGCCTGTGTTTGATGCACACAAACTTTCTGTTGGAAATGACTACTATATCCAGTTAGAGGAAAAAGGAAGTGGCTGCAGCATGAATTTTGATAACCAATCAGTTGTATTAACAACAGAAGTTGATCATCAAGAAGCTGTACAAGAAAAAAGTTCTCATTTCACGGTTCTCAGGGATCTTGATGTTGAAGAATCTAGTACCGATGGGGACTTCTTCCACTACAATACAGATCCTAAAGAGGAATTTTTGCCTGCTGCTAGTAGTCCAGAAAGTCCTTTCCAGAGTATATTTAATGACGTTGATAGATCAGAAGAATTGACAAATAGAAAGATACTTGGGATTGCTGAAACAAATGATTCTCCTAAAGACTTTAAACCAACTGTTTTGAACTCAAACACAGATGCTAGAGAGACAGTGGGCTCTTCTGGGAAGGAGCATTCTAGTCATGCTTCTGAAAATGAAACAGTTTCCTTATGTGAAAATATCTCTAACCAGTCGGACCTGGTAACTTTAGAAGAACTTTCTGATAACTTCTTATTTCTTCAAGAGAAAAACTTGTTAACAGGATTATTGCCTAACAAAACCAGCAGTGATTTTGGACAAAACTCAGATGATATTCTAAAAAGTATATTAGAAACCTCAAAAAGAAACTCTGTAGAGCCTGAGCCTGTGCTGGCTGAAAATGCACAGGTTTTTTCTTTAATACATGAAAGTCTTAGAACAGTGAAAGATGAAAATTTTAACCCGGTGGCAGTGAATAAAGATCCCAGTTCTCAGTCTCAGACTCCTGAAGAGATGCAGGCATCCTCTAGTCCACCCACAGCACATAAGTCATGTGATAAACGTGGAAATCTTCCTGTTTTGAAGGATGAGGGGAAACCTCTAAATGTAGAATTGAATGAAGTCATGTCCTGTAACACCGATGTTCTCTGTCAAGAAGAACTGTCTTATAACACCAAAAATAATAATGTTGGAAACGGTCCATATTACAGTGTTGATGTTGAAATTGGTGAGTGTGATGCACAGATGAAACAGGGAATGCTTTTCAAGTCTGATGAAATAACTTTCAATAAAGAAAAATGTAGTGATCAGGAAGATAGGAAAAGAAACTTGCAAGATAGTTCTCCCATATTAAAAAAAAAAGAATGTTTATTGGAGGAAATACAAGAAACATCAAATCATTTTGAGAACTGTAAAGATGTTCCAGAAGAGGTGACCTTAATTTCTGTTGCTGCTTCAGATTGTACAAGTCAGGATAGTCTTTTGGAAGACAGCCCCTCTCCTATTCAAACTGTAGAACAATCCTTAGAGACACCTGATTCTTTGGATTCTTTAGATGTAAATGAGGTTTTAGAATCTTTACAGACTCAAAGTCCTCAGAAACTTTTGCCACCAGATAAACCTGCTGACAGTGGCTATGAAACAGAAAACCTGGAGTCTCCAGAATGGACTTCCCACGTCCCTGTTGAGGATGCTCCCAGTGTGGATACTGCTCTGTGTGTTGGGAGCGAGAACAATGTCAGTGCTTTGCCTTCTAATCCAGTCATCATTGTGTCAGAAGCAGCAGCTCCTTTGGATGCGGCAAACAGCAATTTTGAAATAACCCCAGTGGTTTTTCTGGGTGGAAATCAAAACTCGTATAGAGACTCTGCCTATTTCTCTGATAATGACTCTGAGCCAGATAAAAAACCAGAAGAGTCTGTAAATCTTTCCAGAGAGACCGTGTGTGTTGTTTCCTCCAACAGAAGAGAGAATCACTCTGAAGAGGTTTGTGGTTTTGAAGAGAGACAGCAAACGTGTGATGTGAGGAATTACCAGGATGATGAAAATCAGAACGCAAAACTAGAACTAAACCACAATTTAGAGATCCAAGAGGTGGATGTAAGTATGCAGGGGTGTCCTGACGAGTGGGCTGAGGCAGCTCTGACTTCCCTGGAAATAGTGATGGAAGGTAACCTAAGGGATGAACTAAAACTAGCTGAGACCTCCCATAAAAGTGTCTCCTGTGTTGGCACTAACACTTCAGAACTTCTTTCACACAGAGACTTAAAGCCTGTGCACAACCTGGCTTTGGATCTGAGTAACAGTGAGAAGTCCTTCTACCACATGGAAGGACAAAAACTGAAAGAGCCAGATATTGAAGGAAAATACCTCGGCAAACTCAGCGTGTCTGGAATGCTTGATCTAGAAGATGGCGATGATGCAGATGAGGAAGATGAAAACAGTGATTCTGAGGATGACATGAGGACTTTTCATATGCATAGTCTGAGTTCTGACAGTGAAGATGAAACTGTTCATCAAGTACCTGAGATAATTACTGACAAAGATGATGGAAAACATTTGAGAAGCTTGTTGAAACTTCCAAAACCTCTTGATGAAAGGCAACCTGAACTTTGGAAAGATGAGAAAAAGGCTGTAACGTTCTTTGATGATGTGACAGTCTATCTGTTTGATCAGGTACCCTTTTTTTTGATTACTAAGTAAAGTTTTTGTTGGCTTGCCTTTTTTTTTTTTTTCCTTTAAATGAGTAATTGAATAAATTGCTTAATATTTGGGAAGACCTTTTTACAAGAGTACCTTTCTTGTTTTGGCAGGGTTAAAGCTTGTCTGTGATGTGGGTTATTTTTTCTTTATATATTAAGACTATATAATAATACATATATATATATA
>VYZT01018170.1:0-17086 GCA_013400735.1 Pomatostomus ruficeps | reverse complement strand
CAGGTGTGGTCTCACCAGAGCAGGGCAGAGAGGCAGAACACCCCCCTTCTCTGCTGCCCACCAGACTTTGGATGCAGCCCAGGATACAGATGAAGTTGTAACAGTCTATACAAAAAATATTCCTCTGAGAAGAATCGGGGTGGGACATCTTTAGTACATCCAGCTTAGACATTTACCTAATGCTAGGATATTAAGACAGTGAATTTTATAAAGAGATTTATTGTGCAAGAATGATTTTCATTTTACAACGAAACAGTAAGTTTTAACAAATAATCATGCCATTGCTTAATTTCAACACTAAACAGAATATTTACATTCAAGTTTACATATTTTTTCAAGTTCCATGTACAGGATTGTCAGAATTAAGTAGGAATGCATCTTCAAATCAAAGTAGTTTGGTTTTTGTTTTGGTTTTTTCTTTTACAATAGAGTATCACCACCTTTCAGACATTTACTGGAAATGATAAATTTCCTGTCTTTGCAGTACCCTTATTTCCCAGCTACGGCACTGGAAAAGAACAAAAAACACACACAAAACCCCAAACACAAAAGTGACCCGCAGGAACCAGTGTCACATGCATACATCAATCTCCAATTAGCGAGTCATTTAAACAGGAAGGAGGCTGCAAAATAACCTCTGCACAACTCACTTTTGGGGGACTGTTTATGTCATCCTCGAAACAGATCCTGCCTTAAGAAAATGAACCTCAGGACAATTCTTTCATGAAGTCTTAAATAACGAAACTACCTGCTTTGTCAATACTGAAGTGAACAACTTCTAATAGCTCCAGCACACCCTGGAACCTTTTGTTGTGTTTTGTTTGGGGTTTTTTTCACCACAGGGATGCCCAGGATCACAGCATTGTGGTCTGGCAGATTTTAAAAAACCATTAAAAAAACCAAACAACACTTCCCACCCCCCAAATATTAAAAAAAACATCCAGAAAAAATAATTTTAATGTGCAAAAAATTCAAACTGTAACTTTTTGGTGCTGCTTTTTCCTCTTCACACTCTAAGACGCAAGGGAATTTCAGAGTCCAGCCCATGTTTTCTTGACCTGCACACAAATCTCTCTCTTCTTCATCAAATGTTTCCAACACAGACTTCTCAGTCACCTCCCTCCCACCCTGACCTGAGCTGAGAATCAGCTCCAACAACACTCAAACTCAGAAATGGTTCTGAATTACAACTTATCATGGTTCTGCTGAAAAGCTCAAAAATGCAACAGAATTTTTCCTTCCTTCCTTCCTGCCTTCCATAGCTCCATGTGATGCCTGCCATTCTAATCCATGTTCTCCTATCAGTGCTTCCTTCAACTGCTGCCCAGTTTCATTGAGGCCAGGAACAGTAACAGAAGAACCAGAGCACACCTGCCAGTTCACTGCTCTGACTTACAGAAGTTAAATGACAACAACAAAGAAGTGATTGTCTTGGATTTTGGCTACGAATGTCATGGAGAGATGCTGACTTTGAAGATGCAAACCTAAACACTCCCACATTTTAAATAATCTTTATATTTAGCAGAGACTACTTCACTTGTTCTGCCTTCATGTTGTGACATCTCCTGTAGAACTTGTGGGCTGAGGAGCAGCTGTAGAAGGCTGCACTGGCAGCATTTCTAGCTCGGATTCACGGACAAAGATGACGGCATCACCACTGACATTTATCAAACACTGAGCCTGGAAAAAAGACAAGACCCAGTTATCAAACATTAAACAATAATATATTTTATGTTTACTTATATCTGCTAGATATAACTACACAGAAAAATCAACAGAGATTGGGAGAAGGACAAATTATTATTGGAGAGGCAACCTGTGCCACATTTTCTCTTCTATCCACTCACTTGTGTGCTACCAAACATGCAGATGGATTCTTGGAAGACCACCACAGATGAAATATCTGGATATCTGTACTTGCTTTCATTACTATTTTGAATGTATTTAATTTAACAAATATTCTGTTATTGTCTTTACTAATTAAGGTTTGTCCCTTTATGTACAGAATGGAGCATTTTACACCAGCAGCTCCAGGTATTTTTATGTGGTTAGGATGGAAATCCTACACTGCAACATCAGAAGTATTGAGTAAGTTCTGCACTACTGTGCAACAGTCTCCTGCAATTTACTTCATTCTAGCGAGCTCAGTTCTTTTACCCATCTGGGCATTTATGAAGCATCCTCATAATTTTGTGTTAATACAAGAACACTCTTGGATTCTTCAAACATTAGCCGGAGATATCAAGAGATGTGCAGATATGGCTCTACAGCACTGCTGGCTTTTAAGACATAAAATACATATTTGTATCATACTAACCACGACAGCACTTGTTATTTCACATCCTAAAGTACCTGATTTTTGTTTGGGTTCTCCATGAAAACACACTGCTTCATTATGTATGATACAACTGCATTCCCTCCCAGAGCTGCAACATGAGCCCTCACCATGGCAAACACTTCAGCAATAAAGGCATGGAGGAAACCACTGACACCACCCTCCTAGAATGGAAGAAATATACATTACATGTTATGTTAGGTCTAGCTACAAGATGCTGAGTACTTCTCTTACATATTTATCAGCTGAATAATTTAATGAATCCTAAATAGTGTGGAGAACTTAAAAGCCATTGACTGTTTAATGGGTCACAGTTACAAATCAGATAGAGAGAGACCACTTACAGCAGACTGGAGTGACAGGACAAGGGGGAATAGCTTCAAATTGACAGGTCTCGCTTGGAGGTTGGGAAGAAATTCTTCCCTGTGAGGGTGGTGAGACCCTGGCACAGGTTGCCCAGAGAAGCTGTGGCTGCCTCCGGATCCCTGGAAGTGTCCAAGGCCAGGCTGGATGGGGCTCTGAGCAGCCAGGTCTAGTGGGAGGTGTCCCTGCCCATGGTGGCGGGGGGAGAGGGGGTGGTGGAAAGAGAGGGTCTTTAATATCCCTTCCAGTCCAAACCATTCTGTGATTCTATGAAATTCATGGAAATTCCCAGTAAGGAGTGACCATTACCTTTGATCATTGCAACTTCATGTATGTTAATGACTATCATTAGTTCTCAATGCTCGCTAAAGAAATGACCCCTCAAAATAAAAAGAAAGCAAGGGACAGAGCAGAGACTTGAGCTATTCAAGCTATTTATTTATTTTATTTTCCCCCTTGTAGCCCAAAGGAACTCCTAGCTATCTCAATTCATTAATTTTTTTGATTTGATGGTGCTTGTGGGGGATTTTTACTTCTTTGGTGCAAAACCGAGAATTTAAATTGATGTAAAAGAAGAAGGAAAACAACCAAGTATGACTTTCCTAGAAAATACTTATGAAAGAATGTGGGTAACTATGCTGTGGGGAAAAACCTATTGCACACAAACCAGGCAACCAGCCAAAGAAATAAAAATACAGAGAAAATGCTGAGAAAAGAAACTGATCAAAACAGAGCTCACTGCTGGTTCAAAATACAAATAAAATTTCAAAATTCAAGTGAAATGCAAGACCACTAGACTTCCCACATCTCTGTTTGTGCGTGCCAGTGGAAGAAACGGAAGAGGCAGGTAGAAGAAGAGATTGAACTAAGACGAATTTCTAAGGGCTGTGCTCATTCCTAGAAGTATAATGTATCCTGAACAGATTCATAAAGGCATAAAAATACATATCTTGGATGAAAATTTGCAACCAAAAAGACCAGGTATAATTTTATCAAACCCAGCATAAAGTAGGAATGAAGTCAACTGCAGCAAGAAATCAAAATTCAATACAAGTTCATCACTCTCATGGAATTTTCATTTTGTCCAAGTCCTTTAAAGGTACAGCAAATGATGGGTAAAAAAATATGTATTATAAACCTAATACAACACTGGATAACAACACGTAACAAAACAATGGTAAACACTCACCTGAAAACAGCAAAGCCTAGGAAAAGTGAATTAATCTGACATGAAATTATCATTTATTTTTGATTCTGGTATATATTTCAGCACTACCACAAGCAAAACATAAACCAATACAAACACAAATGCTCGTAATTACTTTCTTGTAGGACCTGAACCACATTGCTGGAGTTGGATATGATGACTGCTCTTTTCTGACTCCATTATAACTCAAGGCAATCCTGTAATAAGAGTAGTTTGTGACTCAGCCTATGTAGTTGAAATAATTTAAATTAGCTACCCTAGGTGCTGGAAAGAGCACAGTGACAGCATCCCACAGACTGTGCAACATTCCAGCTTCATGGAGGAGCTGAATCAAACACTTGAGTGACCTATCCTTGTTGGGATCTGCTGTCACAGATACCAAAGCTTATCAGCTATTGAATTTCTACCTACAGAAGCTGCATTTAGTACTGAAATGTCCAGCAACCATTTCCCTGTTCTGACATCCTTCGGAAAACACTGTCATTTTCACACATGGATTTCTCAGGTTAAGAGGGAAAGTTAAAAGTAACTTGCAAGATTCAAACAAAATGGTTGTCCGATCCAAGTTTCTCTATAGAGCTCACAGTCCATTTTCAGTAAGTCTGATCATTTTTATTAGCATCTGCTCTGTAATTTTAGCAATGTGTAATTAGAAAAAACAGCACTCTCTTCAGCACTGACAAACCAGGGAAGAAGGCACATTCTACTTCTGTGGCCAAAGGCAAAGATGCAGCTACTTCCCAAAAGGACAGGAAAATTATAAGGAACATGGCTTGCATTTCTGCATGCTCAGAGGAATATTTGTTTTCCAGATGCAGTCTGGAGGTCACAGTTTGGACATTTCCTCTAAGCCGGCTGCGTGTAACAAAGTTTAGTTACAGCGAACGCACAGAACGTAATGTTAAAAATTAGCATAACATTATCTATGGGCAACATTATATTAACCAAAGAATTCTAAAATGAAATATTCTGTGAAAGTTCACTACTGACCTTGCTAAACAAGAGAAGAATGAATGATTTATATTTTTCTTTAGCATTTAATCTGCATTTAAATGATCCCAACTTCTACCACTGTTGGTCAAAGACCCATTTTTTCCCATATAGTTCTGTTTAAGAACTCACTGGTCTAGTGTTCTATCCAATTCAACAGCAATGGCAATTGTTAAGTAACCCCTTCCTAACAGTGCCAAACACAAAACAGCTTTGTGTGCTCCATGACAAGAGCAGTGCAATGGAACTTGTTCCACACTCAGCACCTTCCCACAAGTGATACGAATTCTATTCCCTGGCTGTGCCACACCTCTACTCAAACCTCTGATTCTTACAATTAATAAAAAACTAATCCCTGAAATAAATGTATCCCTGCCACACAGCTCACCTCACGCAAAGAAGTGGTTTCTCGTATAAAAAACATGTTGATTATCCCGAGATATTTGGTTATTTTGGCCCCAGGGAGAAAGGAGAGAGGTGTCATCTTAACAACTGAGACAGCGGAATTGGTGCATGATGGGACAGAACGGTGCCGTAAGTATCCCTCGGCCAATGGACTTGCTTTTTCAAGGGAAGTAGCTGAAAAACGGGAAAAAAACCAGGAGAAAATAACTACCAGGATCCACCATTGTTACTCAAAACACAAAACCTCTTCTTTATGGCTTTCCAAATAGCTTGGTGACAACATTCAGCTGCCTGTGATGCTCAGCCATATACGTGAGAAAGGAAATCATCATGCAAAGCATGCAAAAGGAGACAAGAAGCTGAAATGGCATTTATTTGGAAGAGTGGCATTCCTGCAAAAGGAAAACATTGAGGCGAGCAGCTGCACATACAACAATCAGTTATAATGTGAAGGTAAAGAAAAAAGTGCCAACATTTTGAAATATGTATTCTGCTGAAGGAACAAGTTATAGTAAGTGTGAAAGTTGTGTTTCCCCAGTGCAGCATTTTCCATTAAAACAGGTATTAATCTCTGCTAATTTAAGCAAGATAGTCAGACCTGTGGCCAAAGAACTACTAAAAACCAACTCACCACTTGCTAATTTAGTGACCATTGCCTTGACTGTCCCCTTGGTGATTGCTTCCTGTGTCTGACCCCCAATTTTCCAAGATCATACATACACCTACATCCATGCAGTGGATGTTATACAATTAGTAGGCGTACACATGTATGGAGAACTAATTACAGCAAGACTTTAGTTTGTTTTTTATACTACCGGTTCATCAACCCTACATGAGCTTACAGAACAATGTCGGCAGTTTTCACACTCAGGAATTCATTCTACACGTGATCTGCAATGCTACTGCTGGGCAGGGAACTCCACTAAGTCACCACTGGGAAATCAGAGATATGTCTCAGATTATCAGAACGTGGTAGAAACAGCCGCCTACTTGTCTTAATTGATCCGCGCCTTATGGTCTGAGCTTTCAGTTTAATGAGCTCTATCCAGCTGTTGCATCTGTCTGCAAAGGAACTGTAATCAACTGACGTTGCTGGAAACACAGACAGAAAAACAAAAGAAAAAAAAACAGAAAAAAAATATATGGATGATGTCTCTTGCTCATCTCAATGCTCCTGTTTGAGGAAGCAATGACTCGTGTCTGAGAGAGAACAACCATCCCTTTGCAGGTCTGTTTAAAAGGAAAAGTTACAGGATAGGTTTGGATTTGTCCAAACCAAAGTACCGATTTCTGGTGATGTCCCAGCTCTGAACCAACTGCCTGAGTGGGACTTCAGCACTGAAAAAACATGCAAATACAGTAATTAAGTACTTATGCTTGATTAGTTTTTTTAATCTCAATTTAGGTTGCAAGATATGGCTTTTTATACTTTATTTAAGCCTTTTTTAATTTCCATGTTCATTGCTTTTTTCTTTTTTCCTTACAAAGAGCTGCTGGTCAGGATTTAAACTTCCCAACTGTCTTTATCAATAACTAACCTACAGACTGAAAAAAAAAAGCTTTGGTGATGAGGATTAGAGTCACAAGCTGAAACAACACCTCTGTTTTAAACACAAATGAATTTTCCTTAAAGAACAGTCTTCTTTGCCCCAACATCCTCCCTCCAACATCCCTCCCATTATCATTACAATAAGAAGTAAGAGTTGTTTCTGCTATGACTTTTGGTATTAGTTGCAGGGGTGTTTGCAGATCTTTAAAAAAACAGGGGGGTTGCAAACACAGTTTCTTCATTATCCTGAAGAAACAGGAGGAACACATGCTAGCTTCAAATCAACACAGGCAAAACCACTCTCTTCCATGGGACTAATTTTCTGTCAGATAAAGTTATATCAATGTATCTGACAGGGAGGCTGTTATTATTAACAAATCTAACTCTTATAATTAAAAACCACATCAAAATATTAGGATATCATTAAGCCACCAGAGCATGCATTCTCAGTTAAATAGTAAACACTTCCTGGATTAAGACACATCCAAAAAGAGTATACCAATATCCCAAGAATGCTCATTCTGTTCTGGCAGATGGCTAAATTAAAGAAACTCACCTCTCTGAGCAGCAGGAATACCTGTGTGGGAACTTGCACCCTCCAGGACTTCTAATAAAACAAAATTAATTCTGTTCAGATAATCTATTAGTCAGAGTCAGGTAGTACAGGACAACAGCTTCCGAGAAAGATGGGAGTGACTATTTACAAGGGCCTGGAGTGACAGGACAAGGAGGAATGGCTTCAAACTGACAGAGAGTAGGTTTAGATTGGATATTAGGATGGAATTCTACCCTGTGAGGATGGTGAGGCCCTGGCACAGGGTGCCCAGAGAAGCTGTGCCTGCCTCATCCCTGGAAGTGTTCAAGGCCAGGTTGGATGGAGCTCGGAGCAACCTGCTCTAGTGGAAGGTGTCCCTGCCCAGGGCAGGGGTTTGGAATGAGATGATCTTTAAGGTCCCTTCCAAACCCAATTTACTACACAATTCTATGACCCTTATAAAAGATTTTAGAGGCAAGTATGAAAAAACCCCACCCTCTATATAGTATACTGTGTACTTTAATAACAGAGTTAGTATAAATAATTCACTTTACTAAATCTACCCAGCAATTTTAATATGTTTATTTATTAAAGGTCACTACTGTATAAGATTGTAAACAACTATTTTTAAAACAACAATCCTAGAGAAAAGTAAAACTATAATAAATAACCTGCTAACTAAATGTAACTACAACCAAGTTGTGAAGAAATGGCAGATGGAATAATTTTCTGGTTGAAAGGCTCTGTCTACAGCACTATATGGAATGTGGAGAACATCAGAAAAAGGGATACATGGGAACAGGCTGCCCTCCACTGGTCAGCGCCCAGCACACAGTGAGCACAGTCCAGTAATGGGCAGAGACACCAGCAGAAATTTCTGGATAGCTTCTCTTTTTGAAAATAAAAAATGTAGCCAATTAAAAGTTAAGCATTAAAAAAAAAAGGCAATAAGAATCTTATTGCTGAAATTAATCTGGCCACTGAAAATAGAAGTAAGTGTGGTAGGCACCCTTCTTTACACAAATGATGTAACAGGCAAAAAAGGGAGCTCAAACATTTACAGTAATTCCCAGGTATTTAATTTCCTCTCAGTAACCATTTTGGTAGATGATCCAACAAGGGAGAAGGAATTAAAGACAGTTGATTTCAATTAATTGAATTTTTAATGCAGTCATAGAAGAACTGTGACAACCATTCTTGAAATGCAGCTCTGTCTCAGGTAAAACAATGCAGCTGTTTAACAGCTAAAATGTGCTGCTCTGTACAGGTTATTTACTATACAAATTTAGGCTCCTTTCACTTAAAAGAAATTTGCATGCAACCAGTATTTGGTAGATAAAGTATTTCCCATCAGGAAAACAATGAGATTAATTATGCAAGGCTGAGAAAACATGCAGGTATTTTATATGGGCCATTTATAGTACAAGACAAGCTTAATTACTAGGTAATTGATAATTATGTCAAATGACACCCAATACCCAGTGGTTTGCAGCATCTTCAATATTCTAAATACAAAGACAGAACTACTACAGGAAATATAGACAGAATGATCAGCCAAGCCATCTTCTGTGACTCTCAACAAATTTGATGTCAGGAGGAAATACACCCATTACGCTTAGGCAGCAAAGCACATTTAAAGCCTGTGAAAGTACAGATCTTTTAAAGCCACTGCAATCATGAAAGAGCAGAACTCAAAATCAATAAAAAACAACAGTTTAACATTTTTCCCCTTAACTGACCTTTAGCTGGAGAGAATGGCTGAGAAGAAAGGGGATCAGAGCAAAGCTCCAAGGGAAATTGTAGCTGTTCTTCATTTTCTGTAGATGCTTCAACAAAGAAAACATGGCTAATTGATAACTAACACTCAAAATAAGATTTGCCAGTAAGTACATGCAGAGTCAATTTAGTCAGATCTGACTTGAACAGGTATTTTCAGCATGTGCATAAAGTGATGCAGTTCTGCAGAAACAGGTGTGTGACAACAAATCCAGCTGCAACATTGAACAGAACTTGTGTTCCACTGAAAAGGATTTGATTTGGAGTCTTCAGGAAAAAAATAAAGTCCACTCATGCATTTTAAATTTGATTCTGCAGTTGGATCTAAGTCAGCTATTATAATAAAAATCAACACTTATTTCACATGGAAGAGAACACTTCACTGTTACTACTAAAGAAGTAAGCTATAACTATGTTTTAGAAACACATGGCTCTGTTTTACTAAATAGTTCCATTCTGCAGAATTGAGTATCCTCAGAGTTCTGTCTGAATTCTCACTTCCAGACTGCACACATACATTTCTAGCGTAAGATGGTACTTCATTACCAAGGTGACATGTAGACCACGGTAGTCTCTTTCATTCCCTCCATGTGCCTCACTGAGCTCCAAAACCATTACCGACCTGCTTAAGGATTTTCAGGAGGCTGGTTTTTTTAAAAAGTATTATGAATAATTTATTTTCTGCCTTCTTAAAGTATGAACAAAATTTCTACTTATAAGAACAAGTATTCTCGCATGACTTACACCACATATTGCAAAACACAACAGAAATGTCATCATCTGTTAGACCAACCTTTTAGAGAAAAATAATTAAAGTAGTATTATAGACAGAGTAAGAAAATACTATAAATCTCTTGATTATGTAAAATAAATACCTAATACTTGATAAGTAAGTCATACTGCTGGAGATCAAGTACATGAACTCTAAAAAATCTCTATGTATTGAAAGAGTCTCCCTACAAAAATATGTATATTTGGACTTCATAATCCTTGTGGGTCCCTTTCAACTCAGAATATTATGTGGGCTGTGGTCTATATATATAACTGAAATTAAAATACAGACCCATGAGGCACTAGGAATAAAAAGAGGAAAGATGCCTCACAGTATTTACCTCTTTGCTGTGATTTTTCTGTAGGTGCTTTGTTGGCTTGTAGTGCTTGGTTTTTGTCATATGTAATGGCAACAGCTGTGACTGCAATCTGCAAATCAGAAATATTTGGCATATTAGGTAAGTTGATCTCTTGTGCAATCTGAAAAATAATTTTGCAAACAAGTAGTTTTTGGCATAGAAACATAATAGGGAAAAAAAATCATTTAAGAATTCACCAGACACAACAATAAATCAAATCCTAGCCCAGCTGACCCTGAGAAGCAAATGTTAACTACGGCCACGCCTATGTGCTGGAAGTTAAAAGCAGCAATTCACTTACCTGAACTAATTCATCCTCTGGCAGAGCAACTGTAAAGTTTACATGGCAAAGACAGCAGGGAACCATAGACCGGAGTTTAAAATACAAACTCTGTTGAAGACAGGAGATTATTTTGTGTTACCCAGGAAAAAAAAAAACAAAAACATGGTTTATTTAAGAGAAATTAAGGATCAAAACTCTTTTCATAGTAGAAGTCATCTAATGCTATTAATTTTTTCTTGAGGAAGAATTACATGTGTGAAAAGTCAGGAAAAAATGCCATCTACCGTGGAGGTGTCTTTCTATTTCTAGTGTACACTGCCAGTCAAAGATCTCCTTCAGATCCAAAAGCTCTGGAAATCCCTAATATACTAAAAAGGCTGAACCTATCTTTATAGCAACTCACAAAGTAATACAGACACTTTGCAGTCTATTTTCAAAATTATGAGACACATGTTATTTTCAGTATAGCTTAATTTTACTTGGCTTCCATTTGAACACTTAAAAATATTTGAAATAAGATTCTTACCTTCAACAGATTCTCACAGAGATCATTAAAGTTCTTATTGAGTGTTTGATTTGTTGGGTTAATGTTGCTTAATCTGGATACTCTTACTGCTGTGAACATCTGAATTAGAAACAAACAATTTTTTTTTTTTTGCAAACATATGTCAATATATTTTATCCAGTGTCTTGAACCCAAATTCATAAAGAAGGAAAATAATGTAAAATATGTTAACACATATGTTCACTAAGTAACAAAATATGTTAGCTAAGCAACACAGTCAACAACCTGTTTCCTTTAAGGGGCTTCAAACCTAGCCAAACCTTTTAAAAAGCCAAAACCTTGAAGATCATATTTACTATAATTACTTTCATATTTCTGCATTAGGTTCTTTCTTACATAACAGCATTAAAAAAAACCCCAACAACAAAGAAACAGGTTCTCTTACCCTCTTGTTCTTACCTAAATACTACTTTTATTTCTGTCACAAAGGTATCCTTTAAATTTATCTTTCAAAATATGTATTTAAATTACTACAGCATATTTCAAAACAATTTAGCAAAAAGTTTCAATTTTGGATAACCTTACTTGAATTTCTGGTGTCCAGTTATTTATACCAGGCATAATTTCTGTGTTGCAACTGTAAAAACCTGTGAAGAAAATATTTGGGAAAAAAATCTATTTTATACACTGCAATATAAAAATACTTCTAAAGGAAACACGTGACAATGTTTTGCAAGTATTTGCCCTTCATGTGGTTTTGAATATTGAATAATACACCAGAAATGAAATTAACATTCAAAAAACAAATGTAGAATTCTTGTAGGAAGGCCCAAAATCAACAACTGCTCTGCCTATTTCTATTAGATAAACTATGCACAAACGAGGAAATTTTTTAAAAAGGTGTGATATGAAAAGCTAAAAAGCCAGCTTTTAACAGTCACAGAAAAGGCTGTAAAGGAGCTACCATAGAGACTGAATGCAAATTAAAACCAGAAGTATAATGACTAAACAGCAGAGTAAAATAAGTTATTAATAGCAAATCAGTGATTCTGAAAGCCTAAAAATACAGTTAAATAAGCAGAAAAGAGGCCAATCTGGTAGGGCCTCTATAAAAGCATAAAATAAGCCAGAAAAGAAATTTCGTAGCAGCTTGCAGAGGGTATAAATATTAATATTCAGAACATCAAAAGCAGAAATTCTGCTGAAGAATCAAGTAAGATTTAGAAAGGATATGAAGAAATAATAACATGAGAGCAGAAAACATGCTCTTCTTTTTACAGCAGTGTAGTAGAGCTTTCCACAATGGTAGAAAACCTGTCCTTTGTTTATCTGTCTTGAACAAGTGTCTGAAGGATATACTGAACACAAAGGCAAATGAAAAATAAAGATTCCTATAAACACAGAATAGGCAAAAGATCAAACAGCTAATGGGCATTGAACTCTTAACTTACTCCACTGCCACTTGCTTAATCTTCAAGCAATAAGGTGCTACAGTGACTGGTCCTACTAATGTCCCTAGTACAGGTGTCTCTATTACTGATCCACAGCAACTATTCCAGAAAAGCGAGTTCATGGGCAGACAGAAAAACAAGGCTGCAGAGGAGCTGATACCAGGTTCCTGAGGAACAGTCACTGCTCACAAGCGCTCAAAGGCACACCCTCAAAAGGCATCTGACTGATACCATCTACTTTGGACATCAGGAAGCATTTTGAAAAGATCCTTCACTAAGGTCTCTTAACAAACTAAGAATGAAGCATCATCAAATTAAATGTAAATATAAGACTAGAAACAGAAGGACAAAAATACTTCATTTTAACAGTGAAGACATCTGTAATTTTGGATTTTATGCTTCAAACACATTCATAACTTACATGCAGAAGAGGATAAAACAAGATGATTGCTGATGACCTTAATTTAGGGCAGTAAAATCAACTGCAGCAGGAGTGGATAATCAATGAGGAATAAAAGATTTGGTGATAGTAACAGATAACTACTTTATAGTACTATAGTAACAGATAACTTTATCTTAAAAGGATAATTTTAAGATCAGCACGACTCAGTTATTAGGAAGGAAACTAAGACTTGCTCAGAAGAAACACGGGGAAATTCACAATGAGAAAAGGGAGGACAAGGACAAATCAAATGTCCAGAGCAATTTCTGTATAATGGACAACTACATTTGCCTCTTATCCAGATCCAGGAGTTCTGTTAAGGAAGGTAAGACATATCTATACAACAACAAACAGCGTAAAGATAACTGATACCAGGCAATAATTAGTTCTCTATTCTACTTCCATTAACCTGGAACCTACAAATTTGTAATTCAGTCTAAAAGTCTTCAGAAACTGTAATATTGTCCATTCTCTTGGAACTTTTGAAATAATTTTTAATAGAACTAGTCATATTTTGTCATTTTGCAGCCTACAGTATAAATTAGAAAAATATGGCTGTAACTGTACCAGAAGGTGGTGGAACATCTGTCAGTAAGGAATGTACATCTTCCATTGCATCTGTGTCATCAATCTGGAAAAGGGAATAATTGAGAAAATCATGTTGCTGTGCCAGCAAGAAGCTTCAAAAAGAAATAACCTCTATTCCATCAAACCTTTAAACACTCTTATTTTAGGTCAGCTGAGAGCCCTGCTACTTTCTGTAAATACTTCTGTCGTGTCTTTACATTCATCCTGTCTTATTGACCTGCAAGAGATCCAAATTTACCTCTAACTTCCAACATTTCCTTATCAAGTGTTTTAGAAATGGTTTATAATTTCACTCCAGTATTGAAGGGTTCTCTGTCAAATATTGTTTCTCTTCTCACCCTCCATGTAAAAGGCGTTGACTTTTTTTTTCCTTCAAAAAACAACCCCAAAACGAAACAAAACTAATCCAGGTATCTTTACGTCTCGTAACTGCCTTCCAAACCTCTTTCAGCAGAATATCACCACAGCGATATTTTTACTTTTTCTTACACAGCTCCAGTGAACAATGATTTTACTCTTGAAAGCTTAGTCAGAAGATTAACTAAATCTTCCAGAATATCGCATCTGATATCCAATTAATCATCAATCAAATATCCAATTTCTCAAAAGAGAGAGAGTAGTCAGTGATTCCACAGATAAGAAGTCTTTTTTTCTTTCTATAAATGCCTTACAAAATCCTCTATTTTTTACAAAGATATTCAACCCTTTTTGCAAAAGTACCGACCAACCTAAATTTATTATCCCAGGCTCTCCCAACCTGTTATTTTTTCACTCTCCTTTCATAACTCTGTTTTCAAACAAACTGCTGTTACAGTGCTCCCTCATTCTCCTTATCTACAACCTTTCATCCACATTATTTTCTACGAAGATGGTGATTTGTGAAGATTAACAAAGTCCTAAATGTACCTTAGGCTACAATTACAGGCTGTATTTTAAACTGGTTTGTAGTCAGTAATAGGTATTTTACTACCTGTATCTACTGGATGATCAAACTCCAGCCCTTCTTTAATACTTGCCTACTTTCCTTCAAAATAGACAATGTTTAATCACATCTATGAATTTTAGTGGATAGAGAGGTAAAAGAAATGTATGTTCTACAGGTGTTCTTTCTAGTTGCAGCTGTAGAAAGAACTGGAAGGTATTGTCAGAAGCTGTGAATTCTTGAATTGTGAAAAGCAATAGCTGAAATTAAGAAAATCTTTTATGTGCTCTCTTGGCACATGCAGTTTTTGGAATGCTTTGAATACAAGCCATTCTGGAAACTAATAATTCTGAATGTTCAACTACAACGGTAAGAGCTTTGAAACAGGAAGAAAATACAATCTTTTTCTTTGCTAATTATCAAGTATAGCAACACAGAACCTCAGTGTTTATAAAAATAGATCTTAAGTTTTTGATTAGCCTGATCTGCTGCTTGAAGCAGGCAGAAGGACATTTCTTAACAGCTCTTCATTATTATTCTAGAGATTGCTACATATGCATGAAGAGCAGGGCAATCTTTTTTCAGATATTGTCTGTAGACATAATAGAACTGTGCTTTAAGCAAACAGAGTAAGAAAAAGAGAGACAAAGCAAAATCTGATACTTCACTTTTTCTCTTGATACAAAAGGGTAAAAAGCATACACAACTTAGGAACTGCTCTTGAAAATGAGTAAGAAAGCTTTTTTTTTTTTTAATATGTATTTCAGGAGAAGAAAAGTATGAACATGAGTAGTGAAAATGTTTATCACCTCCAAGACAAAAGCATCCTTCTTCCCATGTGAAAGGTCAAGCTCTGTAACTTCATCAGAGCTTTCTGACTGAGATCTCAATAGCCTGGAACGTTGCCTTGGCTCTGGAATGGGAGACCCAATGATTTCTTCAGGTAGCTCCTAAAAGGAAGGTAGGAATTAACAGATGTTCTGCACAGCTTTCAAATACTTTCAATGCTACATAATTTCTTAACAATTCTAAGAATCAGATCATTCTGAAAATTATTCTGCTGAGAAATATATCTAAATAGGACCAAACTGATTTGGCTATGTGGCTAAAGAGATCCAAAAATTCCAGCAGCTTTCCAAAATACAGTGGAAAAAGTCTGTATCTCTATTAGCAAATAAACTTATGCTCTGAATGACTCAGTAAGAAAACATGGATATACAGTGTATATATTTGATTCAGAGTGTTTTGTTTTTAAGAATAAAAGATTTACTTACTGGAGGATTAATCTCATAAAGTTCCTTGTTTTTTGCTATTGTATCATTTATTTTCTTTTGCATATGGGATATGTGCTGCTCATAGGTGCCATCATTTGGAGTCTTCCCAGCGATCTGAATACCCCCAGGTGTTGGCAAAGCTGCTAAATACACACCTGTTGCAGACTTTTCAAAAGTCACAAAGAAAAAGACAATTACATAGGCATGAACTCCTGATATTTTCATATAAAGCTTTCCATAATGCTTATGCTAAAACAGCATTGTAACATGCATCATCTCTTGCATGGATCTCTCTCTTCTGTTCACATATGAAAAAACATCACTTCTTTAAAAAAACTCCCTCCTTTTCATTTTTCGTGGTGGATTCCAAACAAACTAAAAATTAAAACCTCTGCCCCAGTATGTTTTGTATAAGCAAATAGTTTTTTACAGTTTTTGAAGATTTAAAACTTGGCCAAACCATTTACAGCATCACTTGAGGTTGTGACAACTCTATTTCTATTGACAGGAAACAGACATGAAAGACAAAAGAAGATGCCAGCCAGAATCACCCAAGCACCCTCTGATGCAGGAAGAAGCAGCATATGTCACTATTCTAACCTAGCATGACAGAATGAGGTTAGAAAATATTGCTAATGAACATTTCTTGACTTTCTCTAAGACACTTCAAATCTATAATTTATTTCTTCAGTTACATCGAAGAAGAGGCAACAGACCTTCCTCTTGCTGCCAAATAACCAAAAAATTTACTGAGAGACTTAACTGATCTTATTTGTCATGGAACTGCAATTCAATTTGAGGAACAGGGATCTCTTTGACAGGACATTTAAAGAATACCATCATTTTCCTACAATTTATGACATTAAACTGTTTAAAGTTACTTTTCCTCTCACCCCCTTTCTAATCATCTTGTCTTCTACCATTTTCAAGAGATTTCAATCTTCTTCTGCTGGTTAGGAAAGACAAGTCTGTCCTGATTTTACAATCATTAAGATACCTCACTATTAAAATGACATTTTGATACATCTGGTTGCTCCGAACCCCACAACACTTGCATGTCTTTCTGAAAAAATACTGTAAGAAAGCAAAAGAATCCCAAGATTCCAACTGTACTTACTGCCAAGCCCATCAGCATATTTTCCCCCACAGTGATCTGAATTCTCAGCCCAAAGAGAGCATTCATGCCTCTCAGTTTGAGTTTGTTCATCAGTTGTGTGTGCACTTCATACTCCATGAATGGTAAGAGGTTACTGATAGAGGTTGCATTTGCTTCAGCCTGAGCTTTCTTCTTCAGACGGCACAACCTGGCAACACAAACAAGCACAGGCAGA